>QLOS01001137.1:0-11602 GCA_003313725.1 Russula sp. MG48 | reverse complement strand
GGCGATGCGGAAAAATGAAAAAAAAAAGCCCTCCTCTCACCTAAAAATGCCTGCTACTGATGAGCCAAGGCACAAACCTCACACAAACATAAAGCCTTATGTTCGGAAACCAAGATTACCTATGGACAAAAATGCTCCAAAAACATCAGTGGTTCCAACACGGTCTGGACCTTCAGCACGGGAGGTCATGCGGCTGTGCAAGGTTCTCGAAAAGGTATGCTTAACACACTCAGATGCTGAGGGTGTGTCGGTTGTGGGGCTGCAGCAACAGCTTCAGAAACTTTGAGGACACATGCGTCAAATTGACTTTAATTCCCACAAACAAGTTACTCTTGATTCATTCTGGTCCAAGTCCAAGTCATCAAGGGATGTGGCTATGGAGGTAGTCTAATGTACCATGTTTACCTTCCAATAACGCGAGTGAGCTGTTTCTTTTTGACGGGCAGTGTGACATTTAGTAAGTGGTCACAAAATGTGACAAATATCCCTACGCATATGACCTCACTATGCATAGCCAAAGCTGGGGACCGGCATTATCTATTGTGAGGTAGTGTACTGTAGATGCCAATCGCTTAGGAGGACCACTGACCGACGCAGAAAAGAAGAAACTCATGGATGAGCGAAAATGCTTCTACTGCAAGGAAGTAGGCCACCGGGCATATCAGTGCGCCAAGAAGCCAAAACGACGAGGCCCGCCACCACCGAAAGCGAGAGCAACAGAAACAGAGGTAGCCTCCAGCATCGCGCCAGAAGACAGCGCTAGTCAGACATCACAAACAGACCTCATCTCTCAGTTACGTTCCATGAATGCTACAGAACGCACCACCATGTTTGATCAAATTATAGAAGAGGATTTGGATTTTTAAAGCGGCTTGATCTATCAGCCTGGGATCAAGCTTCACGAATTTGTACCATGTATGTTTCGAACCGAAATAGTGTCAATGCCAATTTTACCTTTTCAAACATATATGGGAGGGCTGAAGAAAGGGCGCTGGTAGACAGCGGCGCCACAGACAATTTCATCGACCAGAAAACTGCTAAACGACTACGCCTCACCCCACACCTCCTCACCCAACCACGCCTCCTGTACAATGTGGATGGATCAGAAAATCGTAGCGGAAGAATAACCACTTATTGCGACCTCCTCATCAAACAAGGAGACAAAGAACATGTCCAACGCTTTTACTGGGCCAACCTAGGACAAGACAGAACCATCCTAGGCTTCCCCTGGCTGCACGCATTCAACCCCGCTATCAATTGGACGACGCGCACCATCCAAGGAGGACCAATCCTGCTGACCACAACCGGGAGGAAGGCCCCGGACCAGCCCAGGTCCCTATTATGCTACGCCCAGATGCTGGGACATGCATTAGATGCTGTGGGATGGGAGGAAGGAGACAGCCTCATCCTCCAAATTAACCGGACTAACATCGCCCAGGAATGGGCGATACGCGCGCACCAAGAGCAAAAAGCCCCCACAGCCGCAGATATCCCAGAAGAGTATGCGTGACACTGGAGAGTCTTCTCAGAAGAGGAGGCGCAACGCTTCCCCCCAAGCCGCGAGGATGATCACGCGATCAACCTCAAACCAGGTGCCCCAGCAACGCTAGACTGCAAGGTCTACCCCCTTAATCCCAAGGAACTAATCGCCGCCGACGCCTGGATCAAAGAACAACTCGACAAAGAATACATCCAGCTATCGAAGTCGCCATACGCCGCACCATTCTTCTTTATCAAAAAGAAGGATGGCTCCCTTCGCCCGGTCCAGGACTACCGCACGCTAAACAGCTGGACGATCCGGGATGTGTACCCCCTACCCAACATTAACATCCTCACCAGAGACCTAGAAGGACGCGCGCTCTTCACAAAGTTTGACATCCGCTGGGGATACCACAATGTACGCATCAAGGAGGGAGATCAATGGAAGGCGGCCTTTAAAATGCCACAAGGGCTCTTCGAACCCCGTGTTATGCTCTTCGGACAGTGCAACGCACCAAGCACCTTCCAATGAGTTATGGATAGATTGCTCCGCCCACTAAAGCTTAAATACCCCAGAATGATCTTCGTCTACATGGACGACATCCTCGTCGCCACGCCCCTGGACCATGTCCTACACCGACGAATCGTCCATGAACTCCTGGATGTCTTGGAAGAGGGATCCTTCTTCCTCAAACCGCAGAAATGCCTCTTCGAGCAACGAAGAGTTGAATACCTGGGGCTCGTAATCGATGGGGAATCACTACGCATCGAGTCCAGCAAACTAAGGGGAATCAAAGAGTGGCCCCGCACCCTCACTAGTGTCAAACAACTGCGATCCACCCTAGGGGTGCTAGGATATCAACGCCCCTTCATTCCAGGCTTCGCAGAGATCGCTCGCCCACTTACTAGCCTGTTAAAGAAAGGGACCCCCTTCATCTGGACAGACGAATGCTCAGCCGCCGTGGATAAGCTTATCCACATCGTTACTAGCGACCCCATCCTCTGGCAGCCCAGCCCAGCGCGCCCATACGAACTCGAAGTGGACGCCTCCCAGAACGCCACAGGAGCCATCCTGTACCAGTATGACCCTCAGGGACGACGGAGGCCAGTAGGGTACGACTCCAAGACATTTACCGCAACTGAGCGCAATTACCCCATCTGGGACAGGGAGTTCCTCGCCATTATTCGAGGTTTAGAGCACTGGCGCCACCTCCTTATGGGCGCACAACACCAGGTCCTCGTCATTACGGACCACAAGAACCTCCAATATTACAGGTCCCCCCAGAAGATCAACCGAAGGATTGCCCGCTACATCCTCACACTAGGGGACTATGACATCGCCCTAATCCACCGCCCGGGGGCAACCAATAAAGTGGACGCCCTCTCCCGCCGCCCAGACTTCGATAACGCAGGAAGCGACAACGAAGATGTCATCGCCCTGCCCCCGCATCTCTTCGCTAACGCTGCGACCGCCGTAGACCTGGAAGACCGCACCCTGATGGCCCAGAAGGATCACCAATCCACACTTGCCGCGTGGGCCTCCACCTACCCCCTGGAACGCTGCCCCGGAGGAGGATGGTGGCACGCCGATCGCCTGGTTGTCGTGGCAGACAACGACCTTAGGAGGGGGGTAATTTCCCTCTACCATGACTCAACAACAGCCGGACACCCGGGCATCTTAAAAACATGCCTCCTCATCGCCAAAGACTACTGGTGGCCCAACATGAAACAAACAGTTCTCGCATACATCAAAGGATGTGCCACCTGTCAAGCCACCAAGGCCAATACCACGAAGCCAACGCCGCCCCTCATGCCCATTACGACCAACCCAACCGCTCTGCCATTTGAGACAATCGCCCTCGATCTCATCGTCAAACTACCCCCATCTGATGGCTTCGATTCCATCCTCACAATAACAGACCATGACTGCTCAAAGGCAGCCATCTTCATCCCCTGCAGAGAGTCCATGACAGCCCCAGAAATCGCAACACTCTACGCCAAGACCGTCTTTCCCCACTACGGCATCCCCCGAAGGATTATCAGCGACAGAGGGACGCACTTTGCCTCGCACTTCCCTAAAGAACTCTGCAAGTCCCTCGGCATAGAACAGAACATCAGCACGGCCTACCATCCCCAGATGGACGGCCAATCCGAACGCACCAACCAATGGCTAGAACAGTACCTCCGCATCTACGTCAACCACCAGCAGAACGACTGGGCCTCTCTCCTACCAATAGCCCAATACGTCCATAACGCCTGGCCCAGCAGCACCACCAAACAAGCACCATTCCAGCTTCTTATGGGCCATGTCCCACGTGCCCATCAACCGCAAAGGTCCGAGAAAATGCCGACGCTCCAGGAACGCCTGGACCGCATCCAAGAGGGACGGCAAGCAGCGCAGACCGCCATCACCAACGCCCAGACCCTTATCAGCTCCAGAAAAGGAGCGCAATTTAAGCCATTCGCCCAAGGACAGAAGGTCTGGCTCGAAGGGAAGAACATCCACATCACCCAGCCAAGCGCAAAACTCGCTCAAAGACGCTACGGCCCCTTCGCCATCACCAGAGTCCTATCCCCAGTAGTATACCAACTCGCCATTCCCCCACAATGGAAGCTACGCCACGTCCACGACGTCTTCCACGCCAGCCTCCTCACCCCGTACATAGAAACTAACGAACATGGCCCGAACTTCACAGAACCGCCTCCTGACGTCATAGATGGAGAAGCAGAGTATGAAGTCGAGGCCATTCTAGAATATCGACGCTTCGGAAGAACAAAGCAGCCACAATACCGAGTCAGGTGGAAAGGATACTCCGCAGCAGAAGACACGTGGGAACCTCGGACGAACCTGAAGCACTCCATGAACCTAGTCCGCCAATTCCACCAAGATAACCCCACTGCGATAAGAAAAGCCTATATAAGACACGCCCTAGCCGACCTTAGACCCCCATCTCCCTCTCTCGCCTCCACCGCTCCCAGCTCGCCCCCTCCTGCCTACTCATCGCTCATGTCCGAACATGGCTCGCCGAAAGACCAACAGTCTCAAATCCAAGTCGTCGACATCGCTGCCCCAGCCTCGCCGTCCCCGACGATGCCCTGGCCCGAGGATGACCACTCGCAGCGCCGCCCCGCCACACCCTTCGCCGCCCGCATATTCACTATCAGCAGCAGCTCCAGCGACGACAGCTCCAGTGACAACGATGACTCCGATGGAGCAAGCGGACCAGCTTCTGGATGAGATTCTCCTGCTTGTGGCAGCACACCCGCCCCCAGCCTCCACTCCGTCCCAGACCTCTCAGACCACCCACTCAGCTCAGACAACTTCTGTGGAGTCTGCAACGCCCCCGTCCAGATCGACGACGGCCATGCCACCTGGAGTGCCTCCCCCGTCCCGAGCCTCACCTCAGCGCCTACCAACCCCTCAGTACCTGCCACTCTGCCCCCCCAGATTGGACCTCAGCCACCAACGACGACCGACCCCCGCTTTAGGGCAGCGCCGCCCATCGGAGCCACCGTCTTTTCCGTACTTCCATCTGCCAACAACGACCTTGCCTGCGCCGTCCACTTTCTGCCGCCGACAGACGTCCCTGCCCCCTCGTATTCTAGCCGACGCAGCTACGCAGATGTCGCCGCCACCCCTGCCAATCAAAGAAGAGTCACCGCCGCCTCAGCAGCTCCACGCGCCCACGGTGACGGGGGAGCAAACCCAGGCGCTGGTCAGCCGAACAACGCGCTCGGCTACGATGGTTATCTCCTGCGATGGCATCGACTTGTCGACAACGCAGGTGAGCGGGACAATATCCTTGTCCCCGATCACAACAACAGACTAGTCCCCGCCACCTTCTACGCCCACTTCACCCGCCTCGCCGAACCCCTCATCCTGGGACGTCTGACGACGACGTCCCCCATCTACGCCGAGCCCCTCCACGCCAAGCCCCGCCCTGACGCTCACCTCCCAGCCATAGACGACTGGGACCTATCCACGTTCGAGGGCAACTACCAGTATTGTCATCACGTGGACCGCCTCCTTGAGGGCCTCAGCGACGCCGGCGTGACTGCGGAAGTCCACCGCTACCGCCACCTCCTCCACAAGTTACACTCCCAAATCGAGCAGGAGTACCGCCACCTCCTGGGCACCCCTTCGCGCCGCGCCGATTATACCGCCGTCCAGTTGGACCGGGACGCCGACTTGGTGCGTCAGCGCCACACGATCAAGGACCAATTGCGCGTCGTCGAGGTGCGCCTCCACGACGCGGCCGTCAACTCGCGTATTGGGCCCAAGCTGGAACAGGTCCTGGCACGCCCGATCCTCCCCTCCATGTCCTACTGGCTGCGGCCTCGTCCCGCCACCCACCAGACCAACGTCGTCGCTCAGCTCCCTGTCCATATCCTGCCTCACGTCCACTTCATGCAGGAGCGCCCCCTACCCATTCGTGAACGCGTCGTTCACATGCTGCGCCGCAAACGCCCCTGTCCACCGGAGTCTTCCCCCGATGCTAACGATGCCGGTCGCGCCTTGTCCGGTGAGCCCACTACCTCCGACTGACAGCGTGGCAGCTGTTCCTTAGGGGAGGGCGTACTGTTACGATCTCCTTTGCGGACTGCGGACCGAGTTCCTTCCGTACTTATGATATTATGCTTACTCTTGCTCCGTTGTGACTCAGACTGACTCGTAGCTGCTTACTGTACGATATGACGCCTGTGGAGCGTGCGTGACTCATGTGGAGCGATGCGGTCATCGCTCCACTACTATACTTAGCTTCGGATCTTGGACTGACTCGCTACCCTCGTTATGACTCAGGTAGTGGTTAGCACATGTTCCCTTGTAGCTCCCTATATAAGGAGCCCTCTTTACGCCAGTCAAGCCTTAAGCTTGACTTAGTTTCCCAATCGAGACCCGACTGTTATGACATCCCTCGCCGTCCGTAGCCAAAAGCCAGACTGGTCCACCGTGCCACCCGGACCGCCGTGCCGCCCGGGCCGCCGGCCCGTTGCCCCGAGTTTCAAGTGCAAGCCCTTGGTGTAGAGCATTCTGCCAAGAGGATACCGGACTTTGCCGTAACAGAGATCTCCAGCGGAGATCTCCATAGAGACCTCATGACTCGCTATGACTCACCGTGACTTGACCTGACTCAGTACGCCACTGCGGAGCCTAACTCCACAGTCTAGATGCCTAAATGACCCACTATGACGCACTGATGGAGTATGACTCCACAGTCCAGCCCGTTTCAGATCGCCCTTGCCTAATGCCGGGGATTCCCCTAGGGATTCCCCCTTGTTAAACATTCTTTCATACCTTATGACTCATTGCCCAGACTCACGCTCCACCCTATGTGGAGCAGTACGCTTCCATTCTCTTTTCACGATGCTATACTTAGAACCAGTGCCAGCCTGCACCGCCTGAGAGATCCTTACCATACATAGAAGAGCCCTCATGTATATAAGGTAGCCTGCTGAGATGGAGACGCCCCATCTCAGACTTAGTACAATATCCATACTAGTCTGTCTTCCTGCCAGTCCTGCCACGCCTGCCAGCCCCCCCTCTAAGTGCCAGCCTTAGGGTTCCCCTCTCCTCCTCACACCGACCAGAGTCTGCTGCAAAGACTCTGCTATATCTTGTGTCCACTTAGGGAGCCACATCGGTTGTCCCTCTGTCTGACGCTTGCCCTGCCATTCACGTGATCAAGTCATCTCACGTGTCTTACCTCTAGTCTCACGATCACATGACGTCTCACGTGATCAGCTTAGCTCAGTTGACCACGTGCTTGTCCTTGCACGTACCTCAAGATCACACGCTTGCCCTTGCGTGTGCCGCCTCAAGATCACTTGGCTTGCCTTTGCCTTGTGCTGTGGTAGCCCGGTTTACGCTATTGCCAAACAAACGACCCGTGGAGTCGTAACATAAGTCTGAGATCCTCAAAAGATCTTCAAGAGGTCCGCCACCCTTAGAAGCCTAGCGTACGCCCTGCCACCACAACTGAAGAAGAAGAATACCCTTTGTCGCCAAGCAAGAAAACCTTCAAAGTGCTAACTTCACCACACGCCGCCCCAAATCGCCACCAACCACCATGTCCTCATCATCCACCCGTACCCGCATAAGGTCCAGACCTCAGGATCGCCCCTCGCATCTGAGGTTCCCAGAAGATTACCACATCGTCCACCGCCGAGGAGGACCAGACCTTCCTCCACACGTTGTGGGAGGCGCCATGTGGCACAACGACGCCGGAGTAAGTGCCACCACCATCCGCGATCCCATGAAGACCTACCAAGGATACTGGGGAAGAGATAAAACAAAGAACGAGCAATGGGCACTCGAGTTCAACGAAGAACTGAACGCCTGGTTCCCCCTCTGGATCATCAACGGAGACACATGGACCGTCCAGAGCATGCAGATCGGCCCAAGCCGCGCCGAAGCCATGGGCCTCGGCCGATACACCGATGAAGAGCACGCAGCCATGATCGGGCTGCCGCCCTCAGAACCGCCAACCCCAATCGACCAAGAAGCCCCACATGCCAGTGAGGATACCCCCACGCACAGCCCTACACGCACCCTCAGGGCCCTGTCACCACCACCCGCCTATCAGCAAGAGTCGCCCGCCATGCCCTTCCAAGGCACCGACACCCTGCCAATGCCTATGGGTCCCAGCCCCATCACCACCGCACCACCCCAACGCCAAGTAACATTCGCGCAGCAAACGGAGGAATTGCCCGTCCCTGCGCTGGAGCATACCACCGCAACGGTCCCTGCTGAAATCCCAGAGCAAACGGTTGAAGAGCCCGTCCCTGCAGAACCATCCGCCGTCACCCTTGGAAAGCGACCAGCCCACACCGTCCGCCCATGGACGCCGCGTCCCGCGCCACCACCACTGACAACCACCACGCCCGCGCTACAAGCCATACTAACGCGCACCATTGCCCCCATGCCAGCGCCAGCGCCGCCACCACCAGTTGCGACCCCCGCACATGCGCCTGTACCTTCGGGGCGCGCCCAAGTACCGAACAGAGGAAGATGCGAAGGGAATGCCCCCGAGGTCTTCAAGGGAGAAAGGTCCAAGGCCAAGACCTTTCTCAGACAGCTGAGGCTGTATAACATCCTCAAACCCCTCAACAACCCCTATGAGCGCGTTGCCCGCGCCCTCGCCCACATGAAAGGAACTAACGTGGAACACTGGGTCGCCAGCCACCTCCACGACATGAACCAATCACGCCGCCCTTACGCCGATGAAGGGTACTGGAGAGAATTCGAGGCCGCGTTCAACCGCGCCTTCCAGTACACCGGAGAAGAAGACGAGGCACTTCAAGAGTTGGAAGTCCTCAAGATAGACCCGCGACGCCTTGACGAAGACATCGCGAGGTTCGACACCCTCGCCGCGCACGCTGGTCGCGCACGCACCGAAAACGGGACCATTGCCTGGTTCCAACAAGCTATCCCCTACCACATCGCCGCCGCCATCCTAGACAGGGAGACCGTGCCATCCTCCCTCAACGAATGGCAAGATGCCGCGCGTAAAGAAGTCCAGCGCGCCGCCCTAGTCACTGCCATGTTCGGCAGCCGCCCCAGCTCGCCCCGCCACAGCAGCACGTCCGTAACGACGTTAAACTACGATGCGTCCGCAATGACAATAAACTACCCCTCATCCACCACCGCCGCAGAGTCCGCAATGACTCAAAACTATCCTCATCCTTACGCCCGCCCAGATAGCCCGACATCCGAGGATGCCGAGGACGAAGAAGTCGAGATGACGCTCGACTATTCAAGCACAGAAGACGGAGAGATCGCCGCCCTCACGTCCGAGGAATTTACTGCGGTAAGTGCGGTAATGACTCACGCAAAACGCCTCAGCGCCAAGGCCCTGCGCCAGCTCCAGGTGGAGCTCAGGGCAGAAGCAAAGAAGCGCCGCGCCACCAAGAAGCCCCGGGTCAAGCCGACTCCGAGGACCGCCACCACCATCCCCCACGCAGCCCCATTCAGCTACGGAGTAGCCGTCGGACCAGCCCCACAACAGCCCCAAGAAGAAGAGCCAGTAGCAGTCTGGCCGCAAGGAGGCCAATGGGAAAGCCGTCAACTTCCGCAAAATTGGGAAGTCCCCATGGACCTGGACACCGCCAGGACCCGCCAGTTGCAGCAGGGACGCTGCTTCAATTGCAATAAGAAGGGCCATCGCCGTCAAGAGTGCGAAGCCCCTCGCCGTCCTCTGTCCCCCTCATCATCACGTCCCACCAGCCCTTCCCACGTCGCCATGGGAAGAACAGTGGAAGAGCGCCAGCGCGAACCCGTCACTGTTCGCACCGTCCCCCAGCGCCTCATCCCTTACTGCCGCCCCACAGATCGCCCTCAGCAAGGCGTTAAAAGGCCCGCGCCCACCACGTACGCTGAAGCGGCCGCCATGCCAGCGCCGCGTTCAGTCAAGAAGGCCCGCATGTCGCAAGTACACGCGATGCGCGCCCGTGTTGCCCAGGACCAGCGCCAGGTCCTCCCCAAGCCAATCACCGCCACGCAAGTCGAAGGACTTGCCCAAGAAGTCGCAAGAATGCGCCACCAGCGCATAGAGACGACCCCCCGCATGACCCCCACACGCCGCGCCGCAGCAACCACAGCGCGCGCCCAACAGCTAGCCCGTGCACGAGCGCACGAGGCTGAAGAAATCCGCCCCCACTCGCAGCCCCGCGTCTCCTTTGGAGGGACACGTGCCCCTACACCCCCGCCATCATACGCCAGCTGCAAGTCCTGTCTGAAACAGGCAGTCCCCGCAGCCAGCACGCCGACGCAGGAGGCCCGCGCCGCCTCACTGTTCGCCCCCGCCGCCACAGACCGCACCATAGCGCGGTTATGCCAGGAGTACCAACTTCCCTTCGCCACCCCCTACGACCAACACCAACCGTGAAGCGTGGAAGCTTCAACCTTAGAGGAGGGAGTACTGTTATGACATCCCTCGCCGTCCGTAGCCAAAAGCCAGACCGGTCCACCGTGCCACCCAGACCGCCGTGCCGCCCGGGCCGCCGGCCCGTTGCCCTGAGTTTCAAGTGCAAGCCCTTGGTGTAGAGCATTCCGCCAAGAGGATACTGGACTTTGCCGTAACGGAGATCTCCGGCGGAGATCTCCATAGAGACCTCATGACTCGCTATGACTCACCGTGACTCGACCTGACTCAGTACGCCACTGCGGAGCCTAACTCCACAGTCTAGATGCCTAAATGACCCACTATGACGCACTGATGGAGTATGACTCCACAGTCCAGCCCGTTCCAGATCGCCCTTGCCTAATGCCGGGGATTCCCCTAGGGATTCCCCCTTGTTAAACATTCTTTCATACCTTATGACTCATTGCCCAGACTCACGCTCCACCCTATGTGGAGCAGTACGCTTCCATTCTCTTTTCACGATGCTATACTTAGAACCAGTGCCAGCCTGCGCCGCCTGAGAGATCCTTACCATACATAGAAGAGCCCTCATGTATATAAGGTAGCCTGCTGAGATGGAGACGCCCCATCTCAGACTTAGTACAATATCCATACTAGTCTGTCTTCCTGCCAGTCCTGCCACGCCTGCCAGCCCCCCCTCTAAGTGCCAGCCTTAGGGTTCCCCTCTCCTCCTCACACCGACCAGAGTCTGCTGCAAAGACTCTGCTATATCTTGTGTCCACTTAGGGAGCCACATCGGTTGTCCCTCTGTCTGACGCTTGCCCTGCCATTCACGTGATCAAGTCATCTCACGTGTCTTACCTCTAGTCTCACGATCACATGACGTCTCACGTGATCAGCTTAGCTCAGTCGACCACGTGCTTGTCCTTGCATGTACCTCAAGATCACACGCTTGCCCTTGCGTGTGCTGCCTCAAGATCACTTGGCTTGCCTTTGCCTTGTGCTGTGGTAGCCCGGTTTACGCTATTGCCAAACGAACGACCCGTGGAGTCGTAACACCGACCTTGCTTCCTCTCGCCTGCCCCCTTCTCTGCCTTTGCCTTGCTTCGCTCTCACGCCCTTTAAGTCGGCTGCAACGACTTAGCTCTGGACCTAGAAGTCACAGACGCCCGTGACTTAAGCGTTCTACTCCGAAGAGTCTGCTTTACCTCCACGTCACCGAGACCACTGAAAGCATCTCGCTCAAGACCACGTGCTCGTTG
>QLOS01001135.1:0-29307 GCA_003313725.1 Russula sp. MG48 | reverse complement strand
GGTATCGGAAGGTCGTGAGTTCGAGCCTCACTGGGGCAGTAACTTTTTCTGGTTTGCCGGTTGACTACTACCGGGGTTATTTACCGGCAACTCAAAAGGGTATCCTTCCGAGTCCTTCCGTTCCCAAGTCGTTGTAGCCGGCCTTACTTTCTAAGACCCTTGGCCACAAAGCGCGAACATGACAAATCCGGGTTCCCACAGGCTGCCACCAAAGTGAGATACGCTCGCGATGTCTTGTTCAGCAGGATGGTGTCGAATCCCGCCCTTAACCCCTAACAGGTCATCTGGACGGTTTCGTTGGAAAGCGATTCTAACACTAGCCGCTTTCTG
The DNA here is from genome assembly GCA_003313725.1 of Russula sp. MG48. Lineage (NCBI taxonomy): Eukaryota > Fungi > Basidiomycota > Agaricomycetes > Russulales > Russulaceae > Russula > Russula sp. MG48. The sequence continues at coordinate 28,977 of QLOS01001135.1, read as the reverse complement.
GCTTCCGAGTTGTTCCCGTACGACATTCTCGTTCTCATGCTTTCATGAACTTCTGACAGCATATAGCCCTTTGGGGAAATCGTAGCTCTCTCGGACCGACATGTGACCCGCCCGTGGCCGTCCTGCCCCACAATTTTACCTTTTCTATCTGTGGAGGCCCGTTTTCCCGGGGAGCACTTATTGGGCATTGCCTCGCTGATATCGGTAAGCCCCGTGAACCCGACAACATCGCTAGCACAAAGTTCCGGTGCCATTATCGCTCCATCACGGCACCGCACGTTCCACCGGAAAACGCCATCGAGTCAATGTCCCATCCCACATTCCACATCCATCGATGTAGGTGGATTCATAATCAGGGCCATAATCAGGGCCTCCTGAGTCACGATTGGGTTCTCGACAGTGTTCTAAGTTTTTACGGAGAAGTGTGGATGCGGGCTGTGCGACAAGCTTACACGTACCAGAGTCACGTACCATATTCCTAATCGCATAGCTCGGGCGACTCGGTCGCCGATTTTTTGCGGTTTTTGTTTTTGTCCTGATTGCGGTTCAAGAACGTTGAGCGGCTCTCTGTATTTCAGACTGGTGCACAGTACACGTCTGGCGCGTGTTCACTTCTTTTGGTCTTCATGCTCCACTCTTGTTCCAGTCATTCCGCGTCCTGCATTTTTCCGCGTGTTACGCCGTCTTTCCTTATGGCTGAATTAACCCTCTGCCCTCCCCCGAAGCGATTTTCCATGGGGCCCCGCACCCCTTGGCACTCGGTGAATGAACCTCCCCAGTATAGTAGAATGCTGAGAAGCAAGCGACCTAGCCCACGAAACTCCGTGATTAGTCTCCGTCGGTACACGAGTTCATAAAGTAGTAGCCCCTCTCGACTCGAACCATGAATCAGCAAATTCACATGTGGGGTGGGGGGTGGGGCCGGAGGAGCCGCAGTATACGCGGCTCTCTCGGAACGGTGGGGCTGTTCGAATGTTCAGTTATCCACGCAAGTCGCCGGGGCGTGGGGCGGCGAAAGATCCTACAGTATGATTCGCTACCAGTTTACTACCGACTTCCCGCCCCCATTGCGCCCCCAAATATAGCCGAAGAAGTACCCTCTTACTATGCCCCGGCTCGCAACCAATAATGTAGCCTTCCACTCCACATTGGTCGCACCATGATTCCGTGCATTGCGCCGCGGCATCATTTGGGCACCGGCGTGGGGCCCGGGGGCGGTTTCCTTGTTGATAACCATTGATCTGGCTGCCGAGCTCCCGCATCTCACAAATACTGCTGACGTGTGCATAGCACCTGCTACCAATAACTTGTATTATCTCATCTATCAGTGGTGCGCAGTCACCTGTCGGGTATCACACGGTCGTGTGCAACTTTGAGATGAAGGGGGCAGGGAGAGCACTGGGCAGCTGATGAGGGTCGTCAGGGGTAGGGCCCGGGGCGAGGCTCGGCTCGAGGCTTGAGACCTCACCGCGCGCTGCCTGTGCCGAGCCGAACGTGGCGGAGCTGCGGTTTCCTGGTCCGTTCCGGCCTTGTCGGTTTTTGAGAGCACCCCTGCAAGGCACGCGGCACACTGCCCCGCACGGAAAAAGAAAAACGTATCGAGGGTTTCTTGGGATAAGCGCCCTAACCCCGCTGTACTGTAGGGATAAGGAACCAGCTGACTCATGGCGCCGCAACGAGGCTGCACAGGCAAAGCCCATCTAAGGATTGGCACGCACGGCCACGTATGCCTCGCGCCGTTTATGCCCTTTCAGATAAGAGCCGGTGGCCTGCCTGCGAATGCACATTGCGCCACCGCAGCCCCCCAGACCAGGAAATAGAATCAAAGGTGGTTACCAACCCTAGCTGTTGTACAGTACAGTGAACAGATGCGTAAAAAACACCGGTATGCCGGAGCAGGCGAATATAGGAATACATGTGATTGTTATGTGGTGCGAACTCGTACGACTCTACGTCATCACCACGAAAGTTACATCTCTCTATGCCATCGCAATTGGTGATTGTGCTTGCACATCTATCACAGGCTCTCAATGATTAACAATTTTGGTTAAACAATTTCTTTAATCCATTCACCCAGGGCCATATCATGGGCCCGTATCACAACTATGTAAGTGAGACAACTTCTGAAACAATGTTAAATAATGCGTGTCGTGAAGAATCGTGAAGTCATAAGAACGTTAAGTGGATAGGATGCTCAGTGAAAGATGTCAGCGTATGTCATTGGGAGAGGGAGCTGAAGATGGGAGTCAAAGATAATCGTATGTTGAGGCTGACATAATGTGAGTCGAAACCGTATGTATCGTAGAAGGGTATGGACGGCAGGACATGGGGAAGGACTAGTCGAGCGGAAGGGCAGCTTTGCACAAGCAGGTATGACGCTAGCAATACGCCAGTCGAGATTTGCGTCGCGATAAAATCGCTGTGCCCATCTAGGATGTACGGCAGTCGATAGCCGTGGTCGAAACCATAAAAGACAATGTCATGGTAGACGATGTCGCGGTGGAAGTCGTAGGGGACGGGGGTGTATCAATATTAAGCACCAAATTTGCGCTTGAGTCTTCTCTGTACGCGGAAGATGGAGAAACGGACACTAAGGTTGAGTGCCTGCCACTGGCGGCGGATCTGCTGGCCACATGTGGGACTGAAAAGGTGGAATTATGCCGTTGAGATAAAGAACGCAACCAAAAATCAAACACAACTCACGTCCAGTCAGGCACCTGCTGGTGCACTGACACGTACTGCTCCTGCTTGGGCTCCCGTGGAATGACGTCAGGTTCAACTGATACCACTCGACAGGTCTCATTGTGGGGCGAGTGGCTCCTCGAGCGGAGCTTATGATGGACGCGGCTTTGGCGGTACCTCTCCTCGATGACTTCCTCGAAAGAGCGGCGGGCGTAGGGTAGAGACTGCTCATAGGCGTGGTAGCGAGCGCGGCGGCGTTCGCGAGGCGAGGCACTACGAAGGCGCGCGCGTTCATCGAATTCTTCAACATCAACTTCATCATCGTCACCGCCGCGCTCCCAAGCAGGACGACGTGGGACGGGTGTTACAACAGGGAAGTAGCGGTAGTCCGGATCGTGGAGATTTCCATCTGTATCGGCATATACAGAGGTCGGCGAGGATGATGTCGAGGAGGATAGATAAGAAGGGTCGAGGATGCGGGAGACATCTGCCCCCTTTGGTTGGCGATGATGGGAAAAGTGGCGCTTGGGAGGTGCTGGTGCTGGGTGAGATAGGCGCATTGGAAGATCGTATTGGAAGGTGGGAGACATTGCTCTTCGATGGGGAGGACGGGGCTGGTAGGGTGGGAGAGGGGTGTCGGTGGCGGGGAATCGGGCATGGATGAACAGTCAGATTTATAGTGAAAGCTGCGTACGGTAGCATCTGCAGGTAATCGCTGAGCCATACTCCCGGTCCACAATGTAATCGGGGAAATCTCATCTCGGCGTTTTCACATCTCTGACTCACCTCCCCCTTCACCCAGCCAGTCGCATTCTTCCGTACCCACCCGGATTACCACTATGGGACGATAGTACCGTAGTAGTACCCAGAGAAGAAAGACAAAGACACACACTGAAGAGAAACCCAGACACACATCCCGGTTTCCTCCCACGACACTTAACACCCCGACCCGTCCACTCCGGCCCTTTGAAAACACACGACCCTATTCACCCCAAGCGCCAATCTCCACAACTTCTAGTGCGCCTCGTTTCCCGGACGCCCAGACCGCCCCGAACATATCGCACCGACGCAGCTCTTGCCTGCTTTGGACGGGTCGCCCCAAACTCCGAGTTCTGCTCCCCATCTCCATATCGATGTTCCTCTGTTATCTTTTGCCATTGACACTAAGTAGGCCTTATGGGGAAGGTTCCCCATACCTTCTCCCGTGCTACCCTACCTGAATCTCGCACAGCAGGTTCGAAGCTCGCCTCACACGGGCGCATCGGCCCGCTTAGCTAAGCCGGTCCAGGTTTCCCCCGCTCTTACCTCAGCAGGCACCACAACTTCATCATCTTAGCAATCCACAATCCACAGGACGTTGATGAGAAGCCGATTGACATCGGTCATCAACTTGCTGTGGATACAAGATGTGGATAGATCGTGATTCGGTGGGTCGTTGGTAGGATACCTTGTTCCGAGTCTCTGCCACCCCACAGTTCCCCGTTTTCTTGTAGCTTCCAAACCCGGATGTAATTGTAGTCGCATTGTACTACTGTAGTCCCTGCTCGCTTGCCTTGTTCGTGCCGAATAGAACTCAGGTCTCATATGGACCAGTGATGCCTTCGCACCCTGACATCATTCTACCAGGCTACCAGGGCACTGGCAGGGATGCATTCATAAGCTGATGACCTGTCGGAAATTATCAGAATTGATAATCAAAAACCCATTATCTTCGGCCTCGGGGTTCGGGACATTCGGGTATATTCACACATCCGTCCACAGGCGCGTCAGCGCGGCTGGCGGCTGTGGTAAAAGGCTCACGTCATCATTCATCTTTCCACGCCCTCTTCGCATTGCCTGGCGGAGGCCAATAATCTCTTTTCTAGAAAGACGGTACACTCCGCTTTGATGTATAGCCTTTGCTTTGGCCAGTGACGTGACACGAAAAATGCTTGTGGAAATAAAATTCGCCAATCATTTAGGGGTACTTGCCCCCTACCTCGATTTCCTTGTCTCGACAACGTGTTGTGAACGAGGCTAGTCGATGCCAAGTTCCTGGGATCTGAATATTGACTGAATGTCAATGATGCGCTTACGCGTGCGTATAAGCCACATTAAGTTGGGGCACTTTAGGGCACATGCGGTGCCACTCCACGCGCTCGATTTATGACACATCCGATTACTGGAATCGTAAGATGTCCATTCATTTATTTATCTCAACATAATACGTGAGATGGACGCGGGGTCTATAAACGATCTCACACCGTCTACCCAGACTCTCCGTTCGTCCTGGATGACATGCTTTGCACTCGTCACAGCCATTAGGACTGGCACAGACCCGTTTTCGAAGACGCTCGTCCTAGCTCACTGTTCTAGAAGCGTACTCCGGTAGGTTCCAGTTACCGGGGCCGTGTGCGATGAACCCTGGCGCAAACCCTGGGCGTCACCACAGCCTACGCCAGGTAAATTCTGTTATAGAACTGCAGGGGCGATCCGTAAATGCCGACAAATTGGGCCGTCCCAGCATTAGGATCGTCGTGCATCCAAGGAAGGCAAGAGACCGACGCGTGGCGCACGTGAGGACGAATGCGTGCACATCGCTGCGGCGACTACATTTGGCCAAAAGCCTCGCTAGAGAAAGCGGGTGACATGACCAGGTCCGGCCTTAACGGTAAGGTCACTTCCCCGTTGACAGTCTCCACAGAACGAAGATCAACGAATCAGGGTAAGACGTACCTCCAGTGCGAGCGGCTCTTGCTGGATGAGTGTCGTGGATGCCTCACCTCTCTGTTTCTGACATAGTCCCCATCACCTGACTGAGATCTTTCAAGTGTTTGGCAAGTCCCGGTGATGCACATTGCAAGAACCAATGAAAGTATGATCTGCCCGTAAGCCAAGAAGGTAACGCAACCAACGAATTCGAGATCCGTCTTGCTAATGTTAGCAGCGGTCCGTCCAGAAGCCTCCAGACCAGTGTAAACATGCGCGGAAGTCGCGTTTGGGGCCTGCAACAACAAAACTGAGGGCAAGGTAGCCAATCAGAGTGGCCGCTGGAGGAATGCGGCTCGGTTGATTGATGATCGCTGCGGTATTGTAACTGACCCCGGAAATTTCTGAACGGGAAAATCGGTTTCATCAGAGACCTTAGACGCAGGCATACGGAGATCACACCAACGACAGGAGGCAAATTATTCTTATTTGAGAGGGCAACGTTGAATGCCACAGCCCCCGATTAGCTGCTGTTTATTCTGTATCGAAATGAAGAAGCTGTAGCCACGTTCATCGCCAGCTGAGAGCGCGCTTTGGGCAGGTATGAGGAGAGGATGAAGTGAAGAAAATGCAACAACCGTATAGCAGTGCGAGTGCAGACCGTGGCACGAGGCTAAGAGCTAGTACCCGCCAACGTTAGTTGAAAGATAGGATGTGCTGTGCCCATACCTTGTCCTCGTCGATAATTCCAACCCTGATTAAGCCCGCCAAGCGAACCCCTTTAGACGTCCAAACGCTCTGGTCTCAACCTCAACGGAAGAGCGCCTATGGTTGTTAAAGAACGGCACCTGTACTATTGGAGGGCTCGGATGAGTAGAGAGACCGAAGCCGGGGACCAAAACCTCCCGAGAAAAGAGTGCGATTGACTAACGGAGGCAAAGATCTGTTTATCACATTGCCCGTGCCTGCCTGTCATTCTTCCTCGCGGATCGGTGACATGCGTAATGTTCTGTTCTGGTCCAAGAAGGCCCAATGAAAGTCGGTGATCTAGTACCGGCGTTGTCCAAAATTTTGGTGAGGGCGGGCGACGTGGGAAAGAAAACTCGGAAGATAGTAAGTCTCTGTGTGAGCAGTAAAAATGGAGCAGTCGGCAGTCGTTCCTTGCCCCAGGGATGGTGACCGCAACGAGTGCTGACAAAGCATCTGACGACGATCAAAAGGTCAAAATGTGGTGATCGACAAACAACCGTTGTTATTTCCGAGTCCTTGTAATCTAATGATCCAATTAAGCGCTCATTGCCATTCGTTGTACTCAGTGTACATACACAACGCCAATGGAAATCGCAACGCTAAGCGGATTTGAAAGAGTTCTATTGTACTAAGCGGACCTCAGGGTAAGTTGGTTGGACATCAAGGGGCTCAACCGAAATAGAGAAACCGATGAAGTTGGCACTTTGAAATGTCGAACGTAAAAGGGAATGCGAACGTACACGGGACACTACACGGGACACATATGAATTACTATACGGCAGACGAAGACAGTTAGGGGGACTGGCGATAAAGCACACCTTACACTTGAAAGGAAGAAAGGCCGGAAGGCCTGGAGCGCACCTTCGATGCATGACCGTGTGCTAAGGAAAGGTGCGGAGGCGCCAGATGTGCACAACTAATTATTGGGTCTTGTCTTTCTAGCGCCCAGCGATTTATGTGTCGAGACTCGAAGAGGTGCAATGCCTAGTGCTCGGCACGAGGTCGCCAAGTAGACACAAAAGCAGGCAAGCACGAGGCAAACAGGGCGCGATATGGTCAAATGCTGTCAGGTGACCGCCAGAAACCTAGTTGCGATAAGGGTGTCCCCCATCGCGTGCTCGCACCACGCTAAGCCTAACACGAGTTCGAGGGCACTTTGTACGACCGGTCATATCTGGTTTGAGGCGAGAGCAGCGGCAGACTCATCCTTACGTCGACGGCGCTAGCCTCCGATTGGGTTCTAGGTGCGGTTATAATTGGATCGAGAGCAGCGCGCGTTACGCACCAAGAACATCTGCCGGTGACCATGGAGGATGAACGTCAGCTTGAAGGATCAGAACCTGTCTTCCGCGGCACGACTTCAGCCACCGCACCCCATGGAGCCTGAGAAAATTCCATCATCACCGAAATCTTCACACCAGCGCCAACGGCTGGCCCTCCCCGGTAGACCGAAGCACTGGGTCCAAGCTACTTTCAGGGGAGATCCCAATGGCACAGCCAGCGACTGCATCCACGACCCATCTCAATCTTGAGGTTACTTCCACTCCTGACGGGCGGGGACAACCCCCGGCCGGTGTTCGATGGAAGTCGGAAGCACGTGGGAGGCCAGGCGCTAGTAGATTTGCAAATTTCTCGACGTGCCCACTTTCCAGAACCAGCACGGTGCCAATACCGGTGGATCCTCACCTTTTGACCTCCAGGCCTAAGAGCCGAGGGGTTCACAAGCCCCGGAATGAAAGAAGTCAAGCGCCAGCGAAAGACGATGGGATGCAGCCGACTCCAAACATCGTCAGCCCAACGGATTCGCCAGAAGGCTGAAAGCGCCTTTTGAGGGGCCAATAGACCTTCATCTGACCGTACTGCGGTGCGCAGCCTTCACGGAATATGCGCAACCACGTTCAGGCGTGGAGGACGAGCCATTGGGGCGTGCTTCGGGCTTCGATGTGCACGGAATCTAGATGGAAAACAGGACCCAGATAGAGACTATGCCGATGAGCAAGGGACGATGACGGCAAGCAGATGAAGGACTCGATATAGTTTATCATCCCCTTGGTCCAGGTGACCGGAAGACACGTTGGTCCTGGGTTTCCTCTTCAGGTCTGTGGCGTTCATTGTAGGTTACTAGTATGGTGCCAGTGGGTGCCAGGCTAGGGTTATTCCCACACAATCCTTGCACCCGCAGTCCTGAACCATGTGCACAGGTGCACAGGGTAGGTCTTTCATGAGCGCTGCAGCACGGCGGATACTAGTATTCCAGGATGGAGGAACGGCTGAGCGCCGGAAATTAGTGTTGTTCGTACAATCGACCAATAAAAAAAAACATAGTGTCCTTTGGGAGGACCACGAACCCGGAGACTTCCCCACATACCCGTTTAGTCCACAACCGAAGCATATAAACCCGTGACCCTGTAGATTCACCAGAAAATCTTGCTTTCCGGGACTCGGAGTAGCCGGTCACAGCAATGACGGTTTCGTCTGCACGCTCGCGGCAGCGACCGACTATGAAAACCTTAGGGGTTAGAGTTTTCCGAGTCATTTTCCGAGTCACTGCAACTGCCAGTGAACGTTCTGAGAGAACCTTGTCTACTAGATTCTTTCTTGACGCCATGGCACTTAGGTTAGGGCATCGGAGAATCGCCACATCACAGGAAATGTATGCTCGGCTACTCGCACGATTATCCTGTGACATCTGGCTCTTGTCCAGGTGGTCCCAATAAACGGATTGGTCGATCTTAAACATATATTGCGCCTGCAATAAGTACACACCGTAGATTGTAAAGGGAAAGGTGGTCTTGGTCCGAGTCCCCGGGAACGATATAACGGGTATCGCTACACTGCCTATAACGTCTTGTGGACTAGCTCCAACTGGGCGATAAGTGCTTGACGACGAGGAGAGATCATAAAACACATAAAGATTCCGAAGCAAAGCATTCATGCAATGGGATGTCCATACAATTAAGTATAAATCACAGATCTCGTTTACGGTCCTCGGTCGGTTTGGCGTCGGTGTCCTTTTCATCGCTAGACCCATCGCCTGTATCGCTTGGAGAGCTATGACCAGACCCACTAGCGAAGGTCCAGCTTCCTGCAGTGGGTGTAGTCTCACCGTCACCCCCGCTTTGGAAATCACCAAAGTCGCCAAATGAATCGAACGATACTTCCTGTATGTCGTCTGAAAAGCTCGGCGAGAGATTAAACGGATCACTTCGGGAGGCGGCTGCCGAGTCTGAGAATGGGCCAAAGCCGTCGTCCTTTTAGGACGTAGTGGATGAGATGGAGATGTCGACATCAAATTCTGATACACTTACATCATCATCTTCCGGCGAAAAGGGGTCGTTGAATGGGCTGTCTGCTGGAGCAGGTGGGAAAGCGCTCTGTTGCAGGATGTCAGCAACTATCTCCTGTCCGGCATCTACGGGGACGTACATCCATCCCTGCTTCCCTGAGAGGACGACGTTCTCGAACAGGTAGCCGTCTTCTAGTGCCCCCCGGGTGTTCGAATTGCATTTCGAATTGAGATTGCGCAAGCCAGCCCCCATCTTCTTCATCAGAGGCATCAGATGAAGAGGACGAGCTACCGAACTCGTCACGCCGCTGCATTTCATGCGCTAGATACTGAGAAAACTATGAATGTTAGAGTCGAGGATCGGTTACGGCAATCCAGTAATGACAGGATCTCACTGTGGGATGTGTTGCAGTGGTAAAGTCATCGTCGTCATCGTCAGCAGCAGGTGCAACACCGAAGTCAGCGGTGTTGCCTAGAGTGGGCTTCGAACCAGTCGCACGGCGGAACTCGCCCTTGGTCTCGTGTAAATCGAGCTTAATAGCAGGCGGGGGCACAGAGGTACTGGAGTCCTCCTCGTCGACTTTCCACTGGCCCGCGGGCCGCGATGCGCTTGCAGTCACAGCAGGTCTGCCTCCTCCAAGCAGACTTGTATCTTTCTTCTTGGTCTCGTTATATCGTCCTCGCACGTAATCGTCCCAGGCTGGTTGAGGTGCGTACTCCTCGATAACCTGCTTTAAATCTGGCGGAAAATGATCAAGCGCAGTGATGACGTCCTCTGAGATGAGGGTGAGGTGGCCCATGTATCCCAATCGAACTCCCTTCGGCTTGGCGCTAGAGGAAACCGGTGAGCGTGTCCCTACCAGCCAAATTTGCCCGCACCTTTCAACATCATTAAGTTTTTGTCCTTCAACTATTCGTTCCATGAGCTTCGCATCTCGAAAGAGGGCAATAGCGAGCAGGCGGTTAGCTCCTCCGTCAACGCGCCCGGTGAGGATTTGATGGATGAGGTCGTATACGACACTGTGGAGGAAGTTGTTCCATGGGTATTCAAAGAATAAATCCTAAGGAATCAAGTCATGACACGGTCCATCTCACAAGATTCTACGCACTAGTATAGTCGCCAGTACGTTATCGTCTAACATTCTGTGCTTGAGGCGCTCCCCAACTGGAACGGAGAGTCCGGGCTGCGATGTGTCGGCCAAGGGACGCCTTTTTGAACTACGTCTTGACCCTGCCGAACGACGACCAATTGTGGAACCCTCAGAGCCTATGCTTTGATTCGAGCCCTTTCGCCGAGGTGGTACATCCCCACTTGAAAGGGCCACATCTGGAAGCATAACTGCTCCAGGGGACGTCTTAGTAGTGGTAGAATCAGGCGCCGTTTCTGCTGGAGAGCGGGTATGCGAGGAGGGTGAGGGACTTGATTTTGGTTTCGAACCTGCGTCTGTGGACTTCGATTCGCCAGAGACGGCGACGTCTTCCATGAGATCGTCTTCGAAACTACCGGGGCCTTCATCGTCACTCATATCTTCGTCTGAGTCCAAAAGAGACGAAGAGTCTTGCGGGGCACCGTGAACTGGAAATTCCAGTGCGGGCTCGATCTCGTCCACCCCTTCGTCCATAAGGTCACGATTGTCTTCACTGCCAGAGCCCATGGCAATGACCTGTGCTAGTTCTTCGAGAGCAAAAAGCCCTCCCTGCAAGCGACCCTCAGAGTCGTAAAGATAATCGTAATCCGCGGAGCGATTGAGAAGAGACATGTTAGAGCAGTGGAGAAGTTCGGCATAGAGTTCGCAAATCCTATAGCGTTCGAACGTGAGGGGCGTTATGCTCCCAACTGTTGTGTACACGGGTCCATCCTGTAGATAAATTCAAAGAGAAATAAGGCGGCACGATCGAAAGCGAAGGGCTCACTGATGACCTCGGTTTCTGCAAGTAGGGCTTGAGCTCGTGCAGGTGATCGCAGAATATCCCTAACAAGGGACCCAAGTGGACAACGCCCATGCGATCAACCATTTCTTTCATTGCCCCCTCTAACGCCACCCGGCCTTCCTCAGGATCGCGAGTGGAAAGCTGCTGCTGGACGTGAATGAGTCGGTTTCGTAAAGTGTGGAAGAGGTACGGCTCAAAGTAGTCTGAATTGTTCTGCCGGATGAGTTCAATAACCATGCATATTGAATTGACGATGGAGGATGTAGCAGAGTGGTAGTTCGGCAGCGCCGGGGTAGACGGGCGGCAAAGTTCATCGTCCTCGGGGTTGTCGCTGTTGGACGGAACAAGTGCTATATCCTTGAAGTCGTAGAGAATATGGTCCATCAGGATTTGCGTGTTTTCCCGACTAGCCAGTTCCCTGGCAAATCGATTGGAGGCTAGACCGGTTTGGAGACCCTCCGAAAGTCCGGCCGCAGGTGAAGGTGCTGACATTGAGATAATGCCTTTAATCAGTTCAGCGATTACAACATGCATATCCGATGAATGAGCCGAGGAAAGGCGCCTGACGAGTCTCGTCATGAGATGCTCTTCAGAAAGCCACTGTAAGCACCGTGTGAGCTGGATTCGGCGAGAAAAGACGCTGGATCGAGTGAGGGCATACTTCAAGTACGCCAGCACCGGCGGGCTGTTCGTCTAGTTGTATGATTCGTACAAGAAGATCGGAGAAGGAGGGTATCTCGATGTGTTGAAGTATTCGCTCGATGATATCTCGCTGTGCTCGGATGAACTGGAGCATCTGCAGCGGGTCTCCGAATGGGCAACATGACGGCGCAGGAAAGCGGCAGTCACCTCTGCGGGCTTTTTGCTCAGGAATACAGCATTAATTTTGGCAAATTGAGCAGCCATTGTCATTCGCGTTCTCATATCTTCGGGTGTACGATCCAGCACAGTCTCCCAGAAGGGGACCAATAGCTGGTCCGTGTTGTTCAGGCAGGTCTCGACGATAGACCATATTTCACTACAGAGAACCTCAGTTGCAACATAGGGGTACCTTTAGCGTTGCGAGAAAGTAAAGGTCAGAGATGAACGGCGGAAAGCGCTGGCTTGGTACGCACTTGAATCTACCCCGTTCCTCTCCCTCTATCTGTCCTGTGACATACCCCAACAGGCGTTGCAATACGTCTAACCTCTGAAAATAGTCAATAAGGCGCGTGTTTTGGGCCTTGCACTCCTGTAGGAGATCATCTTCGTCAAGTATTGTTTCTAAAGATACATCATCTTTGTCGAGGAGGCTATCTATTGAGGACCCGTTGTGGAAGCCGAACCTAAAGTGCGGGGCATTTCCGTGAATTTCGGTGCTTCCTGAGTCAACCCGGACAGAAATACCTCCAAAACATTTTTAACAGTCGATATATGCTATGGTAATGGGGAGAAGGGATGTCTCAAGGAGGTAACTTAGTTAGCGGTGAGGTGGGGTTGCTGACCGCGGGGGACGCGTCGCTCGCTCACATTGCACCCGCGCCTAATCGGGACAGTCGTGGCGCCCGAACATCTTTTTCTGGGGTACACGCACACGACAGCGCCGCACATGGGGCAGGTTTTGCAAAATTGTGTGAAGATCAATTGGGGCGCCTCAGTTCTGTAGTCCTCTTCGTTCACCCAACTCAACCTGCGTAGGCACACGCACAGGGGGTGCAAGGGACTTATATTTCGACATATGTATGTACTATTCACCTTGGTTGGGCTCCCTTACAATGGACCCATTCACAAAGACCTCTCTAAGATCACTAAAACTGTGATGGAGAAGGAGGTCAGCTCAACATTCCTAAGAAACCCTGTCTACCTACCCGTATTTGATAGGTCCCGCTGGCCTTGGTCAGGTATCGCACCCACTTAATACTGTGATAGTTGCTCTTTTCAAATACTTTCAAAAACCGCACGATCAACCCAGAGGCTGTGAACATGAGAACTTGGAAATCGACGTCTATGGGAGGCCGAGCCCACACTTGTCGAGTTGTTGTGCTGGTGAGTTGTGCGGTCGCGTTAAATGTGAGCTCTTGGCCTCCTTGAAATCGCGGGACTCTGCACAGATATATAGATACAGAATGTGGGAGAGTACCATAGTACTTACTTCCACACAACCACGTTTTCTTCAGGAACATACTTTGCTTTCCCCGTCTGAACTTTGCAGTCGACGCTAGTTGTATTCAGGGGTGTCGGTATGCGAAGCACCACGTTGGTCGCGGAGAGTTTGTTTCCGAAATTCGTCTTCACGACAACGTGATACGTAACTTGGGTCGTTCCCACCTCAGTCACAGTGGGAATCACCCGCAGAGGCAATTTCACATTCGAGGTTGCGCGATAACTAGGGAATGGAAGGATCAATGGCGATGGCGAAAGCCCAAGTATGGTCGTACTCACGTCATTAACTCAAATTCTCCATCTGGCGGAATGAAACTGATTGTCCTGGTCGAATCAAATTCATTCAGCCGTACACATTGGTGGAACCGACAATCATCAAGTTCAACAGCGTCAATTGCACCTCGGTCGCTCTTGTCTATCACTAGCTTGTCGTTGAGGCCGAACTTGCACTCTGGCGTGCCGGACAAGTACGCGCGCATTTGAATGTGGCCATCAACGTCAGCCCGTAAAACAGTGCCTATGAGATCGTAGAGCGTTCAGCTGACAGAAACGGAGAACCTTCGCTATCGACAAACCTTTGGCGCTCATGCTCAAGTTGACCGTTTCTATGACGTCGACGAATGCCTCATTCTTCTTGTACTTCACATCCGCCCGCCGCCAACTCGTGACGCCGGTTGCTTGGGTCGTAATCTTCGACGATTCCTCCTTACGATGGACGCGCAAGTTGGCCGTTAGAAAGATTAACAGATGATGTAACGCACAGCAACAATCTGAGAAGATACAACGCTCTCGGTTGTAATATAGCTCTTAAGGGTATCAATCTCGCTGTTCTGGGGATAACCAAAGTCGTTGATTTCTGTAACAATTTAGTCAATATCACAGGATGTCAGGAAGAGCTCACCGTCAATCAACTCGTAGATCAACACAAAGTTGTTCTTCACGCACTCCTCATCGACCTTCCCAAAGTACGATTTACATATCGAGATCACTCGGTAACAGAATTCGAACACCAGGGCAGCATTCGCATTGTTCCTATTCCATGAGGTAAACAGGGACGTTCCGAGATAAAGATACGGGTTTTGCACTTTGTCACCGCTACGACGTAGACATTGTTCACTCTGACGTGAAAGAAACTCGTTGACCCAAGGGTGACGATGGGGGTCCGTACGTCACTGCTAGAGATGACCTGTATCCGGAAGACGTCTGCAATGGGGCGCCTGGGGTATAAGTCAGCATGGGCGTTTTGAGCGCAGAAGACGACAGTACCTCACGTCTGGTCGGTAGAGCCGAGAGATTAATAGCTAGATACGACGCATGTAACGGTGTTCTGGCAGCTGAGCGCAACAATCTCATGCTCACTTCGCCTTTCTGGTTAAATATGAAGAATGCCTGAGGATAAAGTTAACGCAATCCCAGACGCCGCGAATTGTCTGTTTGCGCACCGAAATCATGGTTGTTGGTTGTTGGGGCCAAGTGGCTTCGGAGCGCCGGCGACGGGCAGACTCGATTACTACATTGGTGGTGACACACGCGCTCTTACCATGGCGGCGTATTTCGCCCGGAGTGGCAAGAAAGTTGGTTTGCATTATCCCTCGTCCTCATTCCATTCATCCTGAAATTTGATCTCAAACAAAAAGATAGTTGCAATAGGCCGTAATTATGCGGACCATGTCAAGGAACTAAAGAATGCGCTTCCAAAGGAGCCATTCTTCTTCCTCAAGCCCACAACCAGCTATCTCCCATCTGGAGGTATAATCGAGATCCCGAGAGGGATTACTGCTCATCACGAAGGTGTGCTGTGGTGTGGGCTACCGGGCTCCGCTGCTCACTCTTAACTTTGCCAGTCGAGCTTGGTCTCGTCATCGGGAAAGGGGGGCGCGATATCTCTGAAGCGAATGCGGAAGAGCATATAGCTGGATATAGTATGTACTGAAAGCTACGCCGACCTTACTGAACTTAGGATACTGGTTAGCTCTCGCCATTGACATGACTGCAAGGAATCTGCAGGAGGAAGTTAAGAAAAAGGGGCTGCCATGGTCGGCTGTGAAGGGGTTCGACACGTTCACACCCGTTGGGTAAGCAGGCCGGTCCAGTCCTCATTACTTTCCCTCTCAAACGTCCCGTGGACAGCTCTTACATCCCAAAACCAAGAATTGTGGATCCTCAAAATCTGAATTTGTGGCTCAAAGTGCGTCACGCAGCTGTTGTTGCAGTTAGACAAAGTCTCACTTGGGGCTGAAACAGATCAATGACCAAATCAAACAAAATGGCAACACGTCAGACATGATTTTCCGCATCCCTCGGCTCATTCAGCACATCTCATCTATCATGACGCTCGAGGAGGGTGATCTCGTACTCACTGGTACGCCCGCAGGCGTTGGCCCGGTCGTTGCGGGCGACAAAGTTGAGTGCGCGCTTGTCGACGCAGCGACAAATGAGGAGCTAGAGCGAATTACCTTTGGTGTGGCGGATCGTCCCACAGGCTACCTTTATAAGCCGTCATATTGAGACCAACGTCGATGTCGTTGTCCTAGACAGACCTTTCAGGCAGGACGTGGAAGATACGATACTTCCCAACTCTCTCTGTGGAAACACCTTGGGCTGATGATTAAGTTACAACACTTATGTTGAGCAAACCACGTTCCTAGTGACCTCCCCCCAATACACTGCATGAGCTGAGCCCTCTACTGCTTGGCGCACCGCCACGTCGAAGGGTCCGCGAGACTCGGCGGAGACACACGATATAATAGTTACTGCAGCATCTAGTGCGAGCCGTTGAAGAGCAGGGTCTCCCAGCTTCGTGAACGGCCCGGGTAATGTCCCGCGCCCTGGGTGCGTCATAGTAAAGTATGGAATTAGACGGGCGCAGAGTTGCGCAGCTATCTAGAGCGCAGGTAGTAAATAAGTGACCGTGATTCCACTGTAGACACATAAAAATACTTGCATCGGTTTGTGCCAACGGAGAACGGCGTTGAAATAGCCGCAACAGAAAGCGTAGAATTACCTAGGCACACGATCACCAGGATTTGCTAGTTATCAAATACGGGCCCTACCTCTGTGCAGTGGGTGTCGGTGTCACCAAGCTCCCAGAGCGTTCTCGGAAGGTTCGTGACCCACTGCTCGAATTTCTGTAGACTTCCCGCATCCGTCCTCAGCCTGAAGGCGCCAGCATATCGTGGAGCTGTCTCGAGCTAAGCACAATCAGATCAGATAGAAGGTAGATAGTGAGACCAGAAACCCTACAAGTATCAATCGCACGAAAAAATCAACGGTCGCTCGTTTTGCGGTGGCTGTAGAAGAGACTTGCAGCGCGTGATCGAGCAAGGCGCTAAGAGTATCCACATCCTCGTCCACGCCCGTATGCACTAGATTACTGTTCAGAAGCATCCAGATCGTTGGAAGCACCGCCATGTAATCCTGAGCTGTTATACGTCGCGCAACCGTGTGCGAGGAAATCGAGGCACCGCGTAACAAGCGCGCAACGTAGCTCTGAACTTGGGCGACCTGCTTTTGAATCGACATGCCGTCACGCTTCTTGGAGTTTGATGGAGCCACGTGCTGAGTCGAGTAAGCGAGAATTAGCAGTGATGTTAACTCGCAAAAGGCGATGTTAAGATCCTGGAGTGCCTGCTCGATCTGATCTGAAGATAAGCGAGCAAATATGGGACAAAGAAATGATATACACGCCTGAACATCGCGTCTAACAAGGGGGCTAGGTAAAAAGGGAAAATAGGGTGCCATTCGCTCCAGAATGACCTGTAGGCTGTCTAAGAGAAAGGTTGTGCTATTGTTGTTGTTGGCCTGGAAAAGTCAGCCAGAGGTGGCATATGAACGACATGCTAACCCATACCCTCGGTAGCAATGCGCCGTACAGATTACGATATATACCGGCTACGGCCAGGACAATACCCAGCTCGGTCTGATGGGGCGTGGAGCTCGGCGTGAAGACAGAAGGTGCTGAATCAAGGAAATTGGACAGAAGAACCGGGTGTAATGCCCGTGCTAAACGCTGACGATCTCACTGTAAGCGGGATTGTCGCCAGAACACATGGCACAAACCAGTGACAAACCATTTCAAAGTCTGATTGCCGACTAGTGAGTTTGGAATCCACATCATTTAGAGTTGTCGACGAAATCACATCATACAGATCTTGCAAGGAGTAAGAAGTGTCAACGGATTCGAGCTTTTTGGATCTACAATCAAATGCGAAATGCTCCGCGTCGTCTTCAGGATCAACTTCTGCCTTCCACCGACGTATTGGAGGCTTAGAGTCTGGTGGGAGGTTTATCGTTGGCCTGAACAGGGCATCGAAAGTTTCGTAGGCTATTGGCTCTGGGAAGGCCGAGAAAAAGCACCACGTGGAGTTTGACGAGGTAGCTGTAATGCCCTCATCACCACGAGGGGTGAAGGAACTCAAGGCTACGCGTAGGAACTTCGATATCGACCGGAAGACAACGAGCTTGGACTAATAGAGATCTAGCTGATCAGAAGCAAGGCTCTAGGAACACAGGAACCTCGTACAGCTATTGACAAAGAGGTACTTGCGGCAGAAGCTGGAAAGACGAGACTTGCATCTTCTTAAATCCGCAATCGGTCTGGGAATGACCTTGAGGCGAGACAACACGCACCTCCCTCACCCAGCTTCACACCGGCGTTCAATATACCCAAGTAACCTTCTAGTATACGCTTACCATGCCCACTCTTGCCATCCCTCCACCCGCAGACCGCAACGTCAGGAAATGTGTCAAGGTATAGGTCAAGAAAGTGGATGGCATCAATCTGAATCTCGGGAAATATGTGTGTCTGGGCGGAGGTGGTAAAGAGAAGGAGAGTAGACGAGTAGGGAACAAGGTCATGCTGTAATGCAAGGAGGGCCTCGGCTGATTGTTTCCGGAACAAGATGACGGGCACTTACGGCAGAGGTACGAGGGAGAAGCCAGGTGAAGAACGAGAGTAGAGCCCGGCGGACACTTGCATCCTGCGTTACGCATTAGGAGGAGGTCAAAGCAAATACGATGCCGTGCACCTCGTCCGCGATCAGGCGCGCGCATGCGCCAATGAGCAATGCCAAGGATGATTTGATTAATTCTGAGTGAGCTTCGAATAGCTCGCGCAGGCCAAGCAGCGCATCTACAAGCCGTTATTAGCACGTGAGGAGACAAGGACATCTTGAAGCGTGCCTTTCTTAATATTGCTATTGTGATGCTTCAGATGTATCACCAAGTCTGTTACTGTGAGTTTCCTCCTTGTAGTGGGAGCGTTGGCATCCTTCTCGAGAGTAATGCTCTGCGTTGGAAGTGCAATAGCTTGATGCTCAATTTAGCGAGATATGCTGTACATTACAAGGGGTAGCGCATACATCTAGCTTTAAAGGAGGTGTCAATTTGATTGGCAGGGAGCTTCTTTCCTTTGCCAAGCTTAAGTTTCGCTTTCTGCAAGCAGATCCAGTATTCAACCGGATGGACACCGCGCAAGCCAGAAAAGTAGCTCGTACAGAGAAATCTGCCACTTTTTCTTTCTTCTTCTTTGTTGCCTTTGGCATTTTTCTTGCGAGCAGTCTTGTGTCCTGACGAAAAACGGAATCAGAGGCCTGAGGAAGGCGCTGAGCTACAGTATGACCGACCGGAATGCGATGACGGGCACCCGGGCCGTTCAGCAACCGTGACGTTCAACTGCGCTTCAACTTGAACTTCAAACTATTATTATCTCTTCTTCTCCCGTCATGCCGCCTAATGGGACCTCAAGCTCGCGAATAGGTTCGAACGATGAGTTCAGCACAAGCGACAGGCGTTGTGGAGGTCGCGAACAGGACGTCGTTGATGCGGCTGCCGGTCCGTCCAATACCCCGCCCGCGGCGACAAAACAGAAAAGAAGGAGCAAGAGTAACTGCTCTGGAGCGGCAACACCTGTCCCGCTGGACGGGCAGAAGTCACCTGGTGCATTCGGGGAGCCCTCGTTTGAGAATAACGACGATTTCATCGCGTTTGGCTTGGAAGATGAGCCAAAGGACCACGAGAACCACCACCAAGAGGACAAGGAAGAACCTCGGGAGAGGGAATGGGACAAAGGCAAAGGAAAGGCACGCGAGCGTGACGATGGAGGCGGGAGAAAACGTAAAGCAGACTTTGACCGGAACGATGGGTACAACAACAAAAGGGAGCGTATGGATGCGGCATCGCGAAAGGCTCCATGGGTCACAGAAGTTGACTGGGACGGAAGTACGAACGTGGCCGAATTGTACGCGTCTTGTCTTCTTAGTTGCGTGGTCACTGACGACACGCTGCAGATTACACCGAGAAGTCGAGGCCTTTGTGAAATACATCTCGCCGACACGAGAGGAGGACGAAACCCGTTCGCTGGCTGTGACTCTGATTTCAGAAGCTATTCGCAAAAGGTTTCCGGATGCCAAGGTGCTCGCGTTTGGCAGTTACGAGACCAAACTGTACCTTCCGTTGGGGTGAGTGACCAGTGATACTCACTGAGTGTCGCTCAATCTGACCGCGCTGAAGCGACATAGACTTGGTCGTCCTTTCTCAGTCCATGGCGTACTCTGACCGGATCACTGTGTTACACGCATTGGCCAATACGCTCAAACGTGCGGGGATTACAGAAAAAGTGACCATCATTGCAAAGGCAAAGGTACCCATCGTCAAGTTTGTCACGGCCCACGGCCACTTCCCGGTTGACATCTCTATCAACCAAGAAAATGGTATAGAAGTGGGACGAGTGGTGTCTGGGTTCCTTTCTGAGATGCCTGCACTTCGGGCTCTCATACTTGTCGCCAAGGCATTTCTCAGCCAACGGTCAATGAACGAGGTATTCACGGGCGGATTGGGGAGCTACAGCATCGTCTGTCTGGCAGTGAGCTTCCTGCAAATGCACCCGAAGATACGGAGAGGGGAAATCGATCCCGGGCGGAACCTGGGCGTGCTGGTGATGGAATTCTTTGAATTCTACGGCTACTACTTCAACTACCATGAAGTAGGGATCTCATTACGGGACGGAGGTACCTATTTTAGCAAGGCTCAACGAGGGTGGATGGACTACAAGCAGAGCTTGTTATCTATCGAGGATCCAGCGGACGCAAGTGAGTTGCGTGTTACATCTACTAAACATGGTGCTCAACAGGTGGTATTGTGGTGTAGCAAACGATATTTCCAAGGGTTCATACAGTATCGCACGAGTGCGCCAGACGTTCGCAGGCGCACACAGTATCATGACGGCAGCCGCATATACGAAAGCTAGCATACTGAACTCACGGCGATCAGGGCGATCCGCCGAGCTGCGAGGATATACGGAACCTACAGATCTGAGCATATTGTCGAGTGTCTTGGGTATCACTCAAGAGGTACGCGGGATTGAGATCGCCTTACGGCATTGATTAGAGCGTTTACCATTCAGACGATCAATCGCCGGCGTATCGTACAGGAAGTTTACGACAAGAGAGTCCTCCATCGACTCGTAGGAGTTGCGCCCAAAGCCACAGTCGTGCAGGACCTTCCGCGTCAGAACGGTACCCTACGACCAAACGGGCGTAGCGCAAATGCCGTGCAGTCCGCCTGGGAGCCGACAGACAGATCCCAGAGATCTGACGACGAGGGACTCGCCCAGAAGTCCGACTCTTCTGCGAAACCTCGGTCGCATGAAATCATTGACGTGGATGCTGACGAGGAGGAGAACCGTTATGGAATCGCGGCTAAGAAGCGACGGAAGACCACTGATAGCCAGCTTATAGACGCGGAAACGGTATTTACAACGGATGAGGGGAGTGAGGATGAGGTAGTCGTAGTTATGGAGAGTAGGAAAGAAGAGAGGGAGAGATCTGAAAGAAGTAGAGGACGAGTAAAGATTGACAGGAAACGTACATTTTGGGCTTCCAAAGGTGGAGCCGTGGTGACTGCCGTGTCCCCAGGACCAGGAACGAGCGGAATGGTTGCTTAGTAGATTAGAGCGCTCAGCTAGTACACACTCGTCCTTGTTTCACTTTCTCCGTATCATCCCCGTCCTTCCTTTTTCTTTTCGTCCCTTGTCTCCTTCTCTACTCTCACCCGACGGTGACTACCCCTTTCAACAATCAAAAAAGAAAAAAAAAAAAAATAATATTCGGCCTTTGCCTAGCTTTCATTTTGCCCCAGTTCATAGGTCCGGTCGCTCCTTGTTTAGCCGCATTCATTCTCCCACTTTTACCATGTGAGTCCTCATGATCTTTTTTGGTCTCTCCATTGCATACGTTTCTCTTTATTCACACTTTACTCTAGGGCCGCATCACAGCCTTCGCCAGGCAACTTGAAAGATCGTATAGCGGCTCTTCAGCAGCGCAACAACACACCTTCGCCGACCTCATCTCCAACACCCCCTCCTCGTGATGCATCTGTTACTCCCCCGCGGGGTAGCCTACGTGACAAGATTGCAAAGTTTGAGAGGAAGGGTGGCGTCCCTATTCCTCGCGGTAGCTTCGCTATGGGTGTCCCACCGCCTGAGGACGCTGGCTCCACGAAAAGTCGTGAGCTGTATGGAAACAGGGTTGCCGCCCTCGGTAAGGGGCGCCCTACAGCCCCAGGAAATTCTGGGAACAGGGCGGTCACGTCCCCACCAACTGTTTTGGCCGCTGCAAGTTGCCGGACTTCGCCGGACAAGAATGCCGCTATACCTACGCCACATTTAATCACCAATCCTATCAGCCACTCCCTTTCTTCGTCTACGCCGCTTTCGCCTCGTAGCTCATCGGGTCTCACCGATCAACCGGCTAGTACGCTTGAGGTAGTTGACAAGTCAGACGAGACGCAGCAAGCCCCCTCAGAACGTGCGGGTGATCGTCAGGAGGTCGCTGTGCAGCGAGGTCCCACCGGCGATCAGTTTGAATCACCATCCGAGACCCAGTCTCCCAAGCCTTCAGAACCCATTGATTTCACCACGAAATCTACCGCTGAGCCCGATGATTCCCACCTTCCACCGGTCTCCTCGGTCAAGTTCTCGTCGTCGACAGGTTCCACGGTTTCCCCTTCGTTGACAGGTTCCGCAGTTACAACCGTCACACGGCGTCAAAATTCTTCTCCCCCACTTAAGGTAGCCCTATCCGAGGTCGCCCCAACAACCCAGGGAAACGTCGCCACTTCACTCACTTCTTCCTCCCAATCCACTCCAGCAACCGCCGGGTCTCAAACCCAGGAGCGTTCGCCTGTTGTCACCGCCGAACCCGCTATGTCTACTGTCGAAGCCCACATCACGGTGGAGCAAACCCCCGCTAAGGAGGCTGCGATCAACGCTAACTCACGAGGGTCTCGACTGGATCGGTCCGCACAGAATGATTCTTCGACGGTTGCTTCGACTCATTCAGACGCACCCTCTGTTACGGACGGCTTGAAAGGACGCTCCACTTTTAACACCCTGAATGCACCCACCGCCAACAAGGTGAAGGCCAGTGTACTTTCTGATAGTAATTCCACTCCCGCGTCAAGCATCACTTTGCCCTCCAACATCCCTTCTGCAGTCTCTTCTGTCTCCAGTAATCCTGACGCTCCGATTGCAATGTCACCGCCGCCCACAGTCGAGCCTAGCCGCCCAAGTTTCAGCGCCATTGTGCACCGCGGTGACAGCGATCTACGCCCAGACTCAATACATACTATCGCATCAAGATCCAGTACAACCATTTCCCGCCCGAGTTCTTCTAGTTTCAAGCCTGGGACCGATGGTGGGGTTGTACGCTCGAAGCGGAACTTCAAGCATCTCGGTACGGTGTCAGCGGACCCTCCTGCGAGCCCCGCTGCGGGTGATCTTGGCACAGGGGACCTTGCTGCTCTGCTTCAAGAGGCCGCGTGGCTTGAACAGAGGCTCTCTAACGAGCATACGACGTTTGATCTACCCTCTGCCACGGGCGAGAAGGGGCCGAAGGCAGAAACGGAGCCTACAGTCTCGCCCTCTACCGTGGCAAACGGGAAGCAAGCTACCCCGTCCCCACATGCGGTTGCAACGTCAACACGAACAAAGGGGCGCGGACTTATGCTCAGTTCGTCGACCTCAGCGCCCCTAGCTAATACCCCACATTCGCCCATCCGTTCGTCCACTTCGGCACCCAGCCTCCAAGTTCACCCAGTAGCACTAAACTCACCCGAGGAGGTTTCACCAACACCGCCCAAGTCTGCACGTCCACGTAAATACTTCTCTCTCCGTGGTGCATTGCGCGGTCAGCGGCTCAGCATGTCGTCCGAGATGTCGTCCGATGATTCCACTCCCGTCGCTACTCCCCCATCACCTAACTTCGACCTCTCCATGCCGCAAACTACCTATGGTCATGGCAATGACACCATGAGCGTACGCAGCATGTTCTCCAGTCGTAGTAACAGGAGTGGTAAGAGTGACAGCGTGCCCGGCTCCCTACGCATTTCTCCTCGGCGCAGTGTCTCAAGGGCGAGCTCCTTCGCCGAGCGCCTCCTCAACAGGGCGCTGAAGACGAAGTCCATGTTGGATGATCCTGGTGAGCTATCTTGTTCTGGTCGCATTTTTAAGAGAGCTGATCCGCTATGTGCATGTCCAGATGATGCGATCCCGGAGCAGTCACCCATGCTTCCTCCCATCATCCCAGAAACACCTGGACCACTTCTCACACCGATCTCGGCGTCGTCAAAAGATGGAATTTCGTTCGACCCCGACATTTTCGACGCATTCCCAAATGTACCGTCAGAAATTCCGCAAGGGCCGGCGGCGTATTTGTTCCCTGTGCCGCCGAAGACTGCGACCCCAGTGGAGCGGGACTTTAGGCATTCATCTATTGTCCAGGTCTCCACTGGCGGGAATGGTAGCCATGACAAGCACGGCTGGCTACGAAAGCGGCAAGAATCATGAGCCTCGGAGTCTTGCATCCTTGTGCGGCTGACTATCTGGTTTGTTATACTTCTATGGGGTAATTGGTAGTGGCCTCGGTGCAGCGCACTGTGGGCGATGCTCTAGACTGGACGCTGACCCATTACGCCCTTAATTCACGTAGCTTTCCTTCATTAACTGCGTTTTCTCATACACTTTCGTTTCATTTTCTTGCAAGCTCTCTACCGGATTTAATTAACCTCTCATATTACCGTAGCATTTGCTACATTCCATCGATTGTGCGCTATTTGAAGCCCAGCTTCGACCCGACGAGTTCCAAGTTGCAGAATAAAATAACCTCATGTCATTGACTGATCTGTGCGAGCTACACTGTTACGATGCCTCTTGAGTGAGCCCCAATCTGACGATCTGTACATAGGTGAAATAATCTTATTGTCCAAACATGAGCTCATACTCGTATCTACAAGATGGGAGATGCATTGAACTCACGAGCCTTATATAAGATCCTACGTCGCTTGCGAGGTGTTATTAGCCATGTAACTTTTGTCATACAGATAGTGCTCATATGGTTCATCAGCAACTCCTCAAAAATCTTGTGAGCCTGTGGCACAGGTCCACAACTCACAAGCTCACAAGTTCACAAGATGATAAATATAGATTCTATGTACAATCTAATGTAAATGTATGTAAAAGAGAATATGAATGAAATTGAAAAAGGCTGCCCGCGCCGCCTCTGCCACCCGCGCTGCTGCAGCTGCTGCAGCCGTTGCTGCCGCTGCTGCTGCTGCTGCGGTCGCGTTGCCGGTGTTGCTGCTGCGACCATTGCTTCTGCCGCAGAAACTCCCGCCGTTGCGCTATCGTCACCGCTGCCGCTGCGGCCACCCGCTTGCGTCGTTGACGAGAACTGCTGCGCGCGGAGGTGAAGCGACGCTGCAAGCGCATCGACCGCCGCTGCGGTGCCGATGTTCCGCAGTGCAAATATCGCTCGATAGCGTTCGAACAGTGGGACTTGCGTGTCGAGAAGGATCGAGCGGAGGTCTTCTACAGTGGAGTCCGTGACATTCCCTGATTGCCTGGCAAGGAGCCGGAAGTCGGAGAGGCAGGGTCGACCGAGCTGTAAGTCCTGAGTGAGTTCGAGAAAATAAAGGGATTGACGAAGGAAGACCAAGGGAGGGTAAGATCGGTCCCCGAGCCAGAGTAGGACGCATCGATGAGCGAGAGACAAGAGGATTTTCCGAGAGCGAAGACGAGACAATTCCTCAGCGCGAATATCTTCAGACAACGCTACGAATGTCCGGGCACGACTAAGCGAAGTAGAATTTGCTGCCTCCCCGAGCCGTTGTTGCCCGTTGTTGCCCCGTCTGCCATTGTTGTCGCCACCTATGTCAGTGTTGAGCCCGAGGCGGTAGTAGTATTGGTTGATTACTTGTTGACGACTCGGACTTGTCAACGACTTGTCAAGTTCGTTAGTGTGGCAACAGCACGTGATAATAAACACGCTCATCACCTCAATGTTCACTGGCAACTACTCTAAGTCAACGACTCAGACGACTGGCGCCACTCCCACCCTTCCCATCAAGACCAAACGGCGATGCGCGTGGCTGCATGCTACGATGACCGTCGACTCTGTCTGTGGGGGCTCAGGGTCCATTTAGAAGGAACAGGTAATATTTTATTGTCCTCTTCTCGAACGATGGTCCAAGGCAAAACCGCTCATGACTTGTGGTTTTTGTTGGGATGTGTCCGACAACCCGGCTAAGATAAGATAATTATGTAACGCGTAGGATTGCTCTTAAGGAGCACGACCATGAATAGGGGCGAACAAGAAAGTCTGGTCCCGTCCAACAGTCCTCACGTCCCCGTATCCTCTGTATCTTAAGATGGTTTTACCGTCCTATCTCAAATGGAGCTTCTCGGAGCTTCCGAAGATGGCAAGCTAACGTGTCTCACGTGTCATACCATACCGCTGATCAAGCTTCAACTTTCACAGACGATCTTAACCCCTTATCTTAAGGTTCGCGGGACATACACGGGCCCTGAACAGTGCTCAGACATTCCAACGGCTGCGCAGCGTCCAGGCTGCACGTGGAGTAGTGGCAGCGTTGCGTTGCAACCACCCTAGCACTACGGGCGTTTGAAGCGACAGGTTCTTCGTGTCTCTTTGTAGCTCGGGCCGCAGCGGGCCCTATAGAGGTGTCAAAAGACTCCTCGGCATGGCCAGAAACGTGACAGGGGCACGCAGTTTCCTGTGTCGCGTATTTCATCTGCCCCGATGACGGTCACGCAAGCCGGCGCGCTTTCTTTCCCCTTCTGCGTCCTTGCACCCACTCATTGTGGCGACAAGAACGGTGAAGACATCGACGACGTTGCAGATAGGAGCGACGCCATGGCTGCGGATCAAAATCCGATCTTGAGTCCGTTTGCGTAAATGTTGTAGATAAGGATTTCGTTTCTGAACATATAACCGATGAGTGGGTTCTCATTATTTTTAGTCGCTACAGCACAACACATGACACGCAAGAGGCTTGAGGTGGTGAACTTCTACAGTACGGCTTGACCGCGGTGTGCGCGAACCTCGAGTGTGAGGTGCGCTTTTTCCGCGTCGCTGGTCGCTGTAACGTTGCGCGAGCAGGCACCCTCAGGTCGACGCGTCACGCGTCACGATGCGGGGCGTACCCGACTAGGCACTCCTGAATAGTCGTTTGCCAGTACATGCGGGCATCGCAGGTTGATTGACTGGTACGATGGCTGTATCACCAAGCATTGTTAGTGGGAATGTTTTTAAAATTATAGCAACTTTGGACGGACGGGAAAAAAAAGGATCGTCAGTACTCACCCTGTTATCAGTGGCCTGAGCGTGGAAAAAGTTGCCATAACTCAGCCTTAGTCAAATCCGATGAGCTTATCAAAGAGGCACTGACAAAGCCAAGCCTTTTTGCCAGTGCCAGTGCGTGGTCCACTGGTCCCACTGGCACTTTGATAGGGCACTTTGGCATGGACACCGTGGCACATTGCCACTAGGCACCAGCCGAGCACGACTGGGCAATAGTTTGTACCAGAAAGTCTTCCGTCTTCAACTGGGGATATTACTGACGCTGTTCTTCCCCCTGCCAGGACAGCCTACAGGTATACCTACTTCTAGCCTTGTCTTTAGTGTATATAAACCTCATGCTGCTGGGTCACCTCGATACCCGACCCGACCTTTCTATTTAGCAGGTCACCGGTCCTGTCAAAGCCTCCGTCCTGTAAAATGCGCAACCACTTTGCATGGCTCTGCGCACAAAGAGGGCGAATTTATGTCGAGCAGTCCCATTCATTCGCGATGCAGTTAGCATCGATCTCGTGCGCACTTCGTTTCCTACCAATGGAGCACTCAAGTCCTAAAATTTCCGGGTGCCGTTTGGCACATTTACTTCTACTCTATTGTCGTGTCTGGCACCCGTGGCTCTCTGGCACTTGTAGTGATGCTTCCTGTCCTACTCAAGATCATTTGTCCAGGCACCTGCATGAGGCCTGGCGTCGACCATTGCCACTAGTGCCAACAGAAAGAATATAACACACTCCCCTTCCTCAACTTCCCGACTTTATTGTCCAACTATAATGCCCGTCTCCTTTTCCTGTCCCTGGCCAAATTGCGAGAAAATGGTCAACCGCAAGCAAGACCGCGACAGGCATGCCACTTCGATACATCTACCACTCTTCCTCCTATGTCGCCGTTGTGGCCATAGGGACGGACGCGAGGATGAGCACAAGAAACACTTGAAGGCCTGCGACCCAGGGAACCAGAACGAACCGTGCTCACTTTATAACAAAAAGTTGGTCCTGGGTTGGGTCTTCGAGGACGGAACCCCGGTGGAGACGGTGGAAAGATATGCACTTGACTTTGTCAGGGAGTGGGCGGAGAAGGAGGGAAACCAGGCGGTGTTGAACGACCCATGCGGCCGCCAAGGGACTCGGAACACAGGCCAGTGTCCATGCAACGAGCACGTGAGTAATCCCTTACTTCACGGCATAGTACCTTCTGCTTAGTGATGTTTGGTAGCACGGGGTCACCACCATCGCTGCCCCCGAAAACGCCACCGCACCCATCGATAACGATATCTGGCTCCCGTGAGTCATACCTTCCGAATCCCTTCTGTATTACCTCATTGTGCTGTAAGGTCGCCACTGGACCCATACCAGGGCTCAACATCAACCTTGTCGGCGCCATCTGCCAATTCCTATGCTGCCCAGCTCTCAACCCTCTTCGACTTCGATGGTGTAGCTCCCAATGCCTATATTCAATCCTCTTAAGAAGGTCCACGACCTGCTGTAAAGCCAGCGTGTCCACTGCCGTCGTTGCTGCAGACTTCGTACCCACCAAGTCCGTTGGATTACATCCATACGCTCTACGGCCTCACCTTGACCATAGTACGTAGTAGATACGACTCTTAATCTATGAAAAGCCTGTTTTGTAGAATTGGAGGAGCAGCGAAGTAGTCAACTCCTATTGTTCGCGGAAACCCACTGTGCGTGCCTTAGCAATCTTCCAAGTCGTCTCATATTCGATGAGCCGGCTGTGGGTTCGAAACCCCCTCCCTAGTACTGACCCAACGGGCCGGAGCCCGGCATGGGTCTGCCAGATAAGGGATGCATACATACAGGCTCCTTGAACCCTAACCACCACCCCTACAGC
>QLOS01001132.1:0-11172 GCA_003313725.1 Russula sp. MG48 | reverse complement strand
TTTATTGTACAGTTTGTATTCTTATTGTTATAATTCTACTGTATCTTCTGTAGATGAACTGTAGCATACTGCCCTGAAAATAGTAATAGTAAAAAGTGTGAATTGTGTGCACCCCTTATGTTTACTTAACTTAGAGACCTCAAGAATGTGCATCTGGCTTGCCATACTTGCCTCTACTTGTTGTGCTTTCACCACTTGATATCTTTGTGTTCACTTACCTTGTTCTTTTCACTTGATAATTTTGCCTACTTACCATGTCTTAATATATATTTTCACTTGACATACTTACTTTCAGCCTTAATTTGCTTACTCTCCCAGCCACTCTTACTAATACAGCTACCAAGTAAAAAATAAGCAACTTAACAAACTTGGTGTGCTTATACACAAAATAAGTGGACTAAGCCTAGTAAGTTTTTTTTGAATTTACCTGATGGATGAGTGGGAGAGCTGAGGTCATGTGAGCAAGTGTATTGTTTGGCCTGCCCCAAAGGACCAGGTTCCCACGTGCTGTCCACCTTGCGGCAGAGAGCCATTGTTACGCCACGCACGGGGCATCTGTTTCAAGCCAAGCAAGAGAAGTCAACGACAAGTCGACTTCGACACGAGGAGTGAGAGTAGCACGTGGTAGGTGAGCTTAGTGGTTGCTACTAAGTTCGACTATCACGAGCTTTGAGTCACGCGTGAACAAGATGAAATCGAGCACAAGATAAGAACAAGCTTTGTTATCACCAAGCTGATATGATAACAAGTGAGACGATGTGCGTAAGAAGTCGAGAACTAAGCTGAAGCTTGAGGGGATAAGCCCTCAAGCTTCGTCCTATTTATACAAGCGTGCCGTACCACGACGTGTCAGCGCCATGGCTCCTTTTGTCAGCAGAAACTGAGCTGCAGTCCGCAGTAAAGTAAATGAGTAAGAAATATGGGGAAGTGAGTAAGCACTTCCCCCACGCAAGTCATGAGTCTGGGAATGTACGCGTCCCCCTGTGCCTTCAGCTGTCGCTCGGCGCGGGAAGGGGGACCTGGGGCGAGACGGGGGAAGTCATGTGACGCCTGGCGTCACATGGCATGTAATGGTACAGTAGAGGCAAAGTAAAGTCAGTCCGAGTCGTGGCACCACCCCCCTCCTTAGGCGAGGCGGCCTCGCCTCGCTGTATTCATATCTAGTCAAAGGAGGGATCGCTTACGTCAGGCCATAATGCGTCGCCTGCATCGTGGTCGGCTGGGTCGTACCTTTCCCAGGGGTCCACGTCCGATGTGCTGCCAACCACGCCACCTTCCCCTTCCAGCACTCCCGCGGTTGGTACTTCTCCAGCTCCATCCTCACCGGCTCCCCCCACGGTGTCAGTAGTACTTGGCAATTCATCAATGGTACTATCTTGGTGGTGTCGGTCTTGGGGAGGGGCTCGCTGAGGGCGCGTCGCCGATAGGAAGCTTCATATGCGGCCACGTTGTACATGGGCCACGCTTGGATCGCCGCTCGATCCTGCTTCGTTTCCTGAAGAGGAGCTGGCGGGGACACTGGCGGCATCGTTGGCAGCGGTGGGTAGTGGTATCGGGTCGCGCTGGAAGTCGTCATACGCTGTGGCGGCGGCCGCGATGCGGGTTTCTTGCAACGTGTAGGGAGACGAGTTGTCCCACCAGAGGGCGACGCTGGGGGCTGTGCCGCGGAGGACTTCTTCGATCCCTTCTTGACCCTGGGCATGGATGTTGTCGGTGATGGTGACGCGGGGACGGTTCAATGGGTGAGAGGACGAGGAGGAACTGGAGGAGTTCATTGTGGTGGTCGTGCTTATTGATCTCTCCTTAAGTACCACAGAGCGCGCTGCCTTGGGATTCTTTTGGTAGAACTCCTTCACAAGTTCCAGTGCGTTCACATTCTCTTTTGGTTCCCAGGTGTTGTGTGCTTCGGCGTATCCCTTCCATTTGATCAAGAAGTGGAGCTTGCCCCTTCGCTTCTTTGCGCCCAGTACCTTTTCCACCTTGTATTGTTCTTCACCATCGATCAACTTGGGCGGTGGCTCCAGGAAATTGGGGCCATGTTCCTCCGTCTCCTTATATGGCGAAAGGAGTGAAGCGTGGAAAGTGTTGAAGATTTTCCACGTCGCGGGGATCTCCAGTCGGTAGACTATAGGAGATATGACATGGAGGACCCTAAAGGGTCCGTATCGCTTTGCTGCAAGTTTGCTGGTGGGGTGCGACAGCCGCAGGTGTGTGCCTTCTAGCCAGACCTTGTCTCCTTCTTTGAATGGCTGGAAGATGTGTCGTCCTGCTCTTTGTTCGGCGTGCCGCATTACTAGTGCTTGCGCGTGTTTGATGGCGTTCTGGGCCTGGTCGCGGACCTCCTGCAACTGCCTCCCCCTTTGTTCTACCTCCGGCGCCTTGGACTCCACTCTGTTGGGCATGTGCAGTCGGGGGGTGCATCCCATTAGCAGTTCGAAGGGGGTGAAGCCAGTGGTGGCACTGGGCCAGGCATTGTGTACGTACTGCGCCAGTGGTAGCCATCTGGCCCAGTCGTCCTGCTGGAAGTTGCCGTAGATTCGTAGGTATTGTTCTAGCCATTGGTTGGTTCGTTCCGATTGCCCATCAGTTTGCGGATGGTATGCCGTACTGATGTTCTGATCGATTTCCAGAAGGCGGCATAATTCTTTGCTGAATTGGGATGTGAAGCGAGGGTCTCTGTCCGAGATCACCCATCGTGGGACTCCATAGTGGGGGAACACCTGCTGGGCGTAGAGGGTGGCCACGCCTACTCCGCCGATGGTTTTGTTGCATGGGAAGAATAGCGCTGCTTTGGTCACGTCGTGGTCTGTGATAGTGAGGATGGAGTCATATCCCTGTGATGGGGGGAGGTCCGTGATCAGGTCTAGAGCGATAGTTGCAAACGGGACTCCTTTTTCTTGTGTTGTGATGGGAAAAGGGGGAATGCGTGGCTTGTTCGTCCCAGGTTTGGTTGCCTGGCAGGTGGCACACCCCTTCACGTAAGCGGTAACAAAGCTCCTGAGCCCTGGCCACCAGTAGTCTCAGGCCACCGCCTTCATGGTATTGGCGATTCCAGGGTGCCCTGCGGTTACGTGGTTGTGGTATGCGGCCAGAATTTCGCGTCTCAGCTCTGGCCAATCTGGGACCACTGGTTGCCCTCCTTTTTCCCATCCCTGGCTTCCTTGTTCGATTCCATGCGCCTCCTTCCATTCCTTCATGAGCGTTTCGGAATCTTGCTGGGCGGCGTGGACACTGTTCTCCAGGTTGATCAGGGAGAGGGCACGGCAGAAGAGGTGATCGGGCAGAACGATCACGTCCTCGTTGTCGCTCGCCCCCTTGTCTAGGCCCGGGCGTCGTGAGAGGTGATCGGCTCAGTTCGTTGCTCCTGGCTTGTGTACTAGTTCGAAGTTGTATTCCGCCAGTCGCGGGATGTAGCGCGCCACTCGCCGGTTAAGTTTCTGGGGTTGGTGGTAGTATTGCAGGTTCTTGTGATCGGTGTAGACTCTTGTGGTGTGTTCCGACCCCAGTAGGAGATGTCGCCAGTGTTCTAGTCCCTTTACCAGCGCCAAGAGCTCTCGATCGTACACGTCGTATCCTCACTCTGCGGGAATGAGCGCTTTGGAGTAGTAGCCCACTACCCTGGGTTTGCCCTTCCCTTCTGGTTGATACAAGATCGCTCCTAAGGTGTATTGAGATGCGTCAACTTCGAGTATGAATGGGGCGTCATAATCTGGCCTTTTCAGCACAGGGTCGCTTGCTAGGATTCGTTTCAGGGTGCGCACGGCCTCTGTGCATTCAGGGGTCCAGACGAAGTCCACTCCTTTCTTGGTAAGGTGCTGTACGGGGCGCATGATGTGGGCGTACCCTGGGATGAACGGCCTGTGGTATCCGAAGACGCCCAGGGTGCTTTGTACTTGTTTCAGGTTCCGCAACTCTTCAGGCCATTCTTCCAGTCCATCGCGCTTGGTAGGGTCAACGCGAATGACTCCTTCCTCGATCCTGATCCCTAGGTAGTTCACCGCTCTCTGTTCGAAGTGGCATTTGCTGAGCTTGAGGAAGAAGTCTTCCTTCGTTAGTTGAGCCATAATTTCGTTCACTATCTGGCGGTGTAGCGCGAGGTCGTCTGTGGTGGCTACGAGGATGTCATCCATGTAGACGGAGACCATCCCTGGGTACTTGTGTTTGATCGTCCTTAGGACCCGGTCCATGGTCCGCTGGAATGTGGCGGGGGCGTTGGTCATCCCAAAGAACATTTGTCACGCCCACCGAGTGAGCGTACCTCCACAGGCGAAGGAGGGGGCGTAGGCGATGCTGGTGACTGCGGCCTCGTAGGTAAGAGGTCTGTATACCTCTCACGTGCAGGCGTACTCTTGTGACGTCTGATAGAGAGCTTTCCCTTGCCTTTGAGCATACACTAAGGCTCCGCAAGGGGACACGTGAAGTCTGGCAATTGACCAGAGGAATTGTGGTTCACAAGGGAAGGAGAGGAACCGTTCAAAGGCTGAGATTACAAGAGAACAGACTTAGGGTCTGTCCTAGGCATACAACGCGATATAAGTACATGTGGAAATGACTCATAGGGAGTCAGAGCGAGTCATGGTGTCCCTAGGACACCGCTACTAGTACAGAGTCATGCACAGTCAGTAGGAGTCATCGTATCGTATGAGTCATGGGTGCCGACGCAGCGCATGCGCAGAGGCGTGCAGATGTAGCACTAGTGGATGCGCGTCGGTCCCGGCGGTCCGTCAGACCGGGTGGTAAGCGTACAGAGAGAGATAAGGGAACACAGGCGGAATCACGGGCCGTAGGGGCCCGGCAGTCCATAGACGAAGCACAGAGAGCAGTAGGTGGTAAAAGTGAAAAGAAATAAGGTGTACAGTAAAGCGGGAGCGTAACATCACCCCTCTCCTACAGTCCGCGACTGTCCTCAGTTGCTACCTTGGTCAGTCCAGTCGTAGGCGTCCATGGCCTCGGCGTCGTACTCTGCGGCGGCCACCGGCTCCCCCTCGGCCTCGCGTGTGAGCCGGGAGCCCTCCTGGGTGATGCGTTCGAGGAGGGATCGTGCATTAGGAGGGGGGCGCCCAAAGATGCGCTTGGAGAGGGTGTACGGCTCAGGGCGTTGAGTGTGGCCCCGTCCCGCTTTGGCGAGGGCCTCGCGTAGTGTGGGGCAGGGGCAGTAAGAGAGGACCTGGTCCTCTGGGGTGTCAATGGGGGCGTGGATGGTGGTGAGGTAGGGGAAGATGGTATTGTACGCGTCGGCCCAGGAGAGGCGCGTCACCGACTGGTAGCGCTGTTCTCTGTAATAGTTCAGCCTCCTCTGATGATACTTGAGGAGGCGTTGCGCCTCTGCCACGCGCCGCTTTTCTGTCTCGATGTCTATGGCATGGGAGTCAATCCCCATCTCTGCAGTACGCAGGCGTTCCACCTCCCCAATGAGATATGGGTCCCCCAAGGCTTTGAGGGCGTTGTCGACGTGGTGCCAGAAGGACCCGGTGTCCCCTCCTTCATCAGAGAAGATGGCGACCTGCCTGGGTGTGAGGTGAGGGAGTGGGCGCCGAGAGTATTCTGCCATGGGGCGTGCATAGAGGGGGTGCGTGAAAATGACTTTGCCCTGCCCCATGGTGGCCAGGACGACAGGGTCTTTGGCTCCAAACATGAACGCGACGTACTTGGGAGTAACGAGGGCACCTGACCCATCCTGGATCTTGGTTGTAAAATAGTAGGGGCTGCGTGGGTGGTTGAGGCGGTAGGGGTGTCCTGGGTGGTCCTGCTCTTCCGCTCCCTCAGCCACTCCTTCCACATCGATGGCGGAGAGGGGGCTCCACTCGTCTGGGATGTTTGCGGGGTTCCAGGAGGGGGTGTTGGGGGCGCTACTGCCTTCAATCCTGGCACGTAGTGCTGTGGTTGCGTCAATGACTACGTCTCTCACCTCCTCGTCATCTAATGTGTCTATCACCTCAGCGACCATCGCGTTGAGGCGGCGGATAACTTCCTCTCCTGTGGTGACCCCATGCATGTCTACGGCGAAGGACGGTCCTTCTTCGTCATTTTCCGTGATAGGTTCTCCCATGGCATCCGTGAGTAGGAGGCCAGGGACGCGGGTGGTGGTGGAGTGGCCGCAGGGAGGGTATTGGTAGTCATCGGGGTAGGAGGTGGTGTCTGGATTGGCCGCGAGGACTCCCAGCTCGATGGCAGGAGGGAGTTCTATGTCAGTCATGGGGGAGCCCGGTGGGGGCTCCAAGGCAGGGATGGGTTGGTCTAAGCCAGCAGTAAAATTGCTGTAGTCCCCTTTGTAAATGGGGGAACCGGGCACGGAGGACGTAGTAGAGGAGGTAGACATGTAAGCAGGACGAGGGCGATGAGGGTGGCGAGCAGCAGCGAGCTTAGCGACAGGGTTAAAGTTCTGTGGGGATGAGGAGGTACGGAAGACGTTGGGGTAAACTGAAGCCACAGCTGCGAGGAATGGACGGGGGTAGTTAGAAAATGATTGGGGGTGTTTCTTTGCGGTTTTATAGGCTGTCTTGTTGCACGCCATCTCGAGCCAGGAACCTTCCTGCGTCAGCTTCCTGGCTGGGTTTCTAAGCAGCTTACTATTAGGGTACTTGGGGAGCTGCGTGAGAGGATAGTCTGGGAGCTGCGTGGCAGGCGAGAACGTTGGTAGGCTCCCTGTGCTGGCCGTGGCAATGAACGTGGCAAGCGTTGTCTCTGACTCTGGTTCTGGTGTAGGGGGAAGCGACGCTGACGATGCTGCTTGGCGTGCGCTGGAGACAGAGGTGCGCGACGAGTCTGGCACCAATTCTGGACTTCTGGCGGCCGCTGACGCTGCTGTTGGAGACGTGCACGAAGGATCCGGCGCACAAGGTCCAGCCGGAAATTCCTGTGTCCTGGCTGGTCGTGCTCTCGAGCTGGTGAGGGTGGAAATGACGTGCACGAGTCCCTCCCCTCTGTGTATTACCCCCCTCTCAGGTCTCGCAGCGCCTCGCTGCGCCTTGGTTCTTTGATGGAATTCCCTGACCAGGTCTGGAGCGCGCACTCCTGTGGCTGGTTCCCATGTATTGTCGGCATGTGGGTAGTTCTTCCATTTGATTAGGAATTGGTGTTCGCGCCTTTTGCCCCAGTGGCGCTCCCCCATAATACGTTCTACTTCCCATTCTGGTGCACCTTCAATGATATCTGGTGGGGGACGCGTGTAATTTGGTCCATGGGCGTCTGTTTCTTGGTAAGGCATCAGGAGATCCACATGAAACACCTTATGAATCGTCCATGATGGTGGCAGTTCCAGTTGGTAAGCCACAGGAGAGATGACAGATGTGATTTTGAATGGCCCAAAGCGTTTGGGCGCCAGCTTACTAGAGGGATAGTAGGTTTTGATGTGGCGTCCTTCTAGCCAGACCTTTTGTCCCTTTTGGAAACGGGG
The DNA here is from genome assembly GCA_003313725.1 of Russula sp. MG48. NCBI lineage: Eukaryota > Fungi > Basidiomycota > Agaricomycetes > Russulales > Russulaceae > Russula > Russula sp. MG48. Next base: position 3,776 of record QLOS01001132.1, on the reverse strand, counting down.
TGTCGTTGTCTTAGGTGGCGCATTTAGTAGTCTCTGTGCGCGCTTCCTGGCGTCCAGGATATGTGTGAGGCGGTCCTGCACTGCTGGTGGGTGTATTGGGTCGTTGTCAATCGCGCACTGGGGTTGGTAGCCAAAGAGGAGTTCATGTGCGGTGAGTTTTGTGCGGTCATGTGGCCAAGAGTTGTATACAAACTCTGCCATGGGGAGGTAATATGCCCATTGATCCTGTTGGTCTGGAACCCAGAGGTGCAGGTACTGTTCTACTTGTTGATTGGCGCATTCACTCTGCCCGTCTGTTCTGGGGTGAAAGGCGGTGCTGATATTTTGTTTGGCATGTATGCTTTGGGCTAGTGCGCGCGCAAAGTGTGATGTGAATCTGGGGTCGCGATCGGAGATGATTCGCCTGGGGAGTCCAAACCATGGGAGGATGTGGCGGAAGTACAGTGCAGCCACTCCCTCTCCTGTGATTGTGGTCGAGCATGGAAGGAATCGCGCTGCTTTAGAGCAGCCTTGGTCTACGATGGTGAGGATTGCATTGTGTCCCGCTGAGAGGGGGAGGTCCGTGATTAGGTCCATGGAAATGCTTTGGAACGGCCCTTCTTCTGCAGGGACATCAATTGGAAAAAGGGCTGCTTTTGTCTGCGTGGTGCGTGCTTTGGTTTCTTGGCATTTGGCGCACCCCTGCACGTATTCCTTCGTGAATCGTTTGAGTTCTTCCCCTCCTTCGTAGTGTCTCCGCAGAAGTGTGAGTGTATTCTTGACACCTGGGTGTCCTGCGAGGGGGTGATCATGATATCTCTGGAGGATTTGCCTTCGCTTGGCCAATTCCTTAGGGAAGGCAGCAAACTGTAGAGTTGCGACGCGTTCTGGTGGGAACAGGGTAATGTTTTCATTGTCATGTTCTCCTTTATCCCCTGGGGGGCGTGATAGGAAGTCCGCAGGGATGTGTTGCTTGCCTGGGACGTGCACCAGTTGGTAATCATACTCCTGGAGTTCTGGTGACCATCTGGCCTGGCGGCGGTTGAGGTTCTGAGGCCGTAAGAAGTACTGTAAGTTGCGGTGGTCTGTGCGTATGATGACTTTATGCATGCTTCCTGCTAGGTAGGCCCTCCATGCGCGCAGTGCATCCAGGACTGCAAAGGCTTCTCGATCTGCCACATCCCAGTTGCGTTGGGTGGCATTGAAGGTTTTTGAGTGGAATGCGACTGGGTGGAGGTGTCCCTGCTCGTCCTTTTGCTGCAGAACTGCCCCTAAGGCATGTTGCGATGCATCTGTGTCCACATAGAATGGTTTGGTGAAGTCTGGTTGCTTGAGGACCAGTGCTGAGGCTACCCGGTTCTTTAGTTCATTGAAGGCGGCCTGCCGTGCTGTTGTCCACTCCCATGGGACGTCCTTGTGCATGAGTTCATTCATGGGGCGTGCAATTTCGCTAAACTTGGGGATCCATCGTTGGTAGAAGAGGCAGAATCCTATGAATGCGCGGACATCTCAGACATTCCTTGGAGTGGGCCATGTCAGGATCGCTTTGACTTTGACGGGGTCCATTCTGAGGCGGTCCTTTTCCAGTATGATGCCTAGGTATTCCACCGTTGTGACCTCAAACAGGCACTTCTCTGGTCGTAGGTAGAGGTCGTGCTTGAGGAGGATCTCCAAGACTTGGGTAGTGATACGGCGGTGCATGGGGTAGTCCAGAGGTGTGTGCACGAGAATGTCATCCATATACACCGTAACGTAGCCACCATCGATAAGTTCCTTGAAAATTTGGTTCATCATGGTCTGGAAGGTTGCTGGGGAGTTGGTGAGGCCAAAGAACATGACCATTGGTTCGAACAGTCCTAGGTTCGTCTTGAAGGCTGCCTTCCATTGGTCTCCTTCGCGTATGCGGATGTTGTTGTAGCCCCATCTGATGTCCATCTTTGTAAATAGCGCATGTCCCCTCACATGGTCGATTAGTTCTGGGATCAGCGGCAGTGGGTAGCGGTTGCGGATTGTAACAGCGTTTAGTTTTCGATAATCAATGACCAGGCGTAGGTCCCCATTCTTCTTTTTGACGTAGAAGACCGGGAAGCCGTATCTGGAGTCTGAGGGGCGAATCAAGCCTAGGCCCTCGTTCTCTTTGACGAATTCTCGCTGTGCGGCCTGTTCCCTGGGGTTGAGTGGGTAGATCTTGCAGTCCATGGTGTCTGGGGTGTCAGGTTTAAGGTCAATAGCATGGTCCCAGGGTCGTGATTCAGGGAAGTGCTGTGCTGCTTGCTCGCTGAAGACCCTGCTGAAGCGGTGGTAGTGGGCTGGTACTATTTGGTCCCACGTCCTCTTTTCCTTTGGTTGTGCTTCCTCGGCAATGCGTTGGGAGACGGTAGCCTTGCAGAGGCGCATGATGAGTTCGTCTCCTGGTTCTAGGAGGGGCTGGCATGACGGGAGGTCCACATGTAGTCCTGCCACTCGTACAGGTGGTGTGGGCTGGAGCAGTGATGCTTCTGGTGTGCGGAGGGCAATGCTCTGGTCGATGCTTCCCCTTGTCCAGTCGATGTGAGGGTTCACTGCGGCGAGCCATGGGTAGCCTAATATGAGGTCGTCTCCCCCTAGCTCTGCGATATAGAAGCGGTGGATGTGGCTCTTCTTGCCAGTGATTACTTCCAGTTCAGTGAACCTGGTGAGTTCCCCAATGCTGTTCTTGCTTCCATCGGCATTCCACAGCTTTCTGGGGCGTTTGAGGGGTAGCGTGGCGATTCTGTTTCTTTTGACGAAGGTTGGGCTGACGAAGTTTTCTGTTGCCCCACTGTCAATGAAGACAGGGAGTTCAGCCTTGGCAGTTGAGGTGTGTAACTGAGCTGGGATACGCAACGATTTGATTCTTGGTAGATACACATCACGACAGAACATGGCCCGAATACTGGCCAACGTATTCAGGCGTTTGGAAAACCCTGGCCCTCCCACATCTGGCCCATCTGACCATACTGCTCGTCACTGAGGGCGGCCATTGCCTTGAGAATTTCTTCTGGGCCCATCATTCCCTGAGGGACGGAGAGTGTAGTAGCGTCTCCTGGGTCCTCTTCTTCGTACTCCTGCGCTGCTTGTGCCTTGGCAGCCCGCGGGCAGTCTCCTTTTGCCTTCCTTTGGGGGCACTGGCGTGCCATGTGGCCTTGTTTCTTGCACTGGTAGCAGCGTCCTTCCTTCTGGAGGCGAGCCTTCTCTGAGTCGCTGAGCATGGCCTTGAGGCGATCTACTTCCATCGGGACTGGTCCCATTTGGCTTGGGCGGAGTGGTTGCTGGTGGCGTTGTTGCTGCTGGGGGTGGGGGCCTCGTGTGGGGAAAGGGAAGTAGGGATGAGGGGTCCGCTGGGCTCCTGCGAAGGGGTTCTGCTGTTTCTGCTGAGCTAGAATGCCTTGCTCGATCTGCCAGTGGACATAGTTGGTGCGTGCTGCATGCTTCCACTCTTCCCAAGTCATAGGGACAGGTCTTTCCTTGAGGCAGGCCTTGAGGAGTCCGGGGTTAAGGCCCTTCCAGAAGTACCACACGACAGCGACATTGTTAGGTTTGAGGTTCCCCCTATCAGCGAGTTCTTCGAACCTAACGATGTAACTATCAATGCCTTCTCCTGGCTGCATCTTGACTGCCATCAGTTCTTGCTGCGCCCTCTGAGGGGCGGAGATGTCAGCGTAATCGAGGAGGAATCTGGTTTTGAAGGAATCCCAGGGATGGTGTTACGCTCTCGATTCACTGTACGCCTTATTTCTTTTCATTCTTACCGCCTACCGCTCTCTGCGCTTCGCCTA
>QLOS01001123.1:35901-61860 GCA_003313725.1 Russula sp. MG48 | reverse complement strand
CGATCCCTCGCCTTGTGGGTCTTGACAAGCAACTATCACTTAGACTGCCAATCCTGGGGATACTGTCACCTTTACCTTCATGCAAAAGAATCACACCGTGACGCAGTCCACCTTCACACAGCCATGTACTCCCCTTCCCGGTGGCTTCGACTCTGGCTTGTATATTACTTTCCCCCCTCCGTGCTCAGCACGAGTCTGATACCTTCTGTCAGTGTCCCCGTGGCGGCAACCAACACCAGTGGCCCTTTCCAGCAGGCCCAGCTCCAAGTGGCGGATACGAATCCTGTCTGGATATTCTGTCGCCAGGCTAACCACTGTCAACAAGGCATGGTTTTCGCCATTAACCCAGGGAATCAGTTCGCAGCTTTCCAGGCTGCGGCCATGGGCAGTACTGCCGCCACTGCTACGTCCTCGGTCGCGCCATTATCTACTTCCCCGACTGTGTCAAGCGTCACTCCCCCGGCTGTATCAAGCGCCGCTTCCCCGGCTACTTCGACCACGCCTTCCTCCACCTCCCAGGATCACAAGATCATAGTTGGTGGCACGGGCATTCTGGCCTTCCAGCCTGCAAATATTACTGCGCAGCCTGGCGATACCATCACTTTTGAGTTCCACCAGAAGAACCACACCGTGACGCAGTCGACCTTCACCGCGCCTTGCCAGATGATCGCGTCCACTTCCACGAGCGGCCAAGTCGGCTTTGACTCTGGGTTGTACGTCATGTTCCCCCCCCTTTTTTTTGGTCGACACCTTGTATTTGCTGACGCAAACTTTCCATCAGCATGCCCGTCACTGCTGACGCCACCACGTTCCCGTCGTTTACCGTTCAGGTGAACGACACCAAACCGATCTGGGCATACTGCCGGCAGGCCGGTCATTGTGGTCAGGGAATGGTGTTTGCAGCGAATGCGATCGAATCTGGTCCGAACAACTTTGGGGCTTTCGTAGCGCGCGCGAAACAGATCAACGGGACGACTTCAAGCTCGAACTCGACGGGCTCTAACACCGGAAAAGGCAACGGCGCTGGCGCCGTGCGTCTCAGTAGTACGGGTATTGTTGTCGGCTTTGCAGCTGCCCTTCTCGGGCTCATGTTGTAAAACCTGTGTCTCACTGCCACTCACGACTGCGACGGGGTTTCGTTCAGGCTTGTATCTTAGGACTTGATTTGGCTGTAGGTATCATGGCTACGACATGCGATAATGTGTAGAGCAAAAGGTATCACCACGACGAGTACACTCTCCCTTACCTTGTAATCGACTTAGCGTACCTTAACTTGAACTTAATGATGAAATTTTGCCTGTTTTTGTGTTTGCGTATTGCTCAGGTCTCGGCCCGTGTTCTGACGAGTCTATTTACGGCTGCGACGATTGTCCTATGTCATTGTCCGCTCGATTCTTTTTCGATGAATAATCTGGCCATTTCGTGGAACAATCATGCACAGGTCGCAGACTCTATCGCACTTCAGGATTTAGCTGCCTCGGTGAGTCGTTCCGTCCCGACTCTGAGTACGGACTGTGTGTGTTCACAGTAGCACTATGAAAACAATCCCCCCAGTTTGCAGCATTGCAGCATAGCGTGGAACAGCTATCGCAAAGTATGCAGGCGCTACTGCAGACTGCACAGGAGATGCTGGAGAGTATACATTCGCTGTTGGAAACCGCGACGGTGCAGGGCCAAGGCACACGAACTGTACGGCGCGCGGACGTCGGACCTGGGACCAAACGGCGGCACGATGGGAGAAAGGTGCACCAAGTTGCAGGGGGTATTGGTACAGCTGTCCGTAAGGATGGACAACAGGAGTAGGAGCATTTTAATGGTTGAGATGAAGATATAAAGGTCATGGCACAGTAGGATATATGATGTGAGTCAGTCGCCTACTCACCCAGATAACCGTCCCTGACCCCCTGAGAAGATAGGGTAGAACACTTCAGAAATATGTATACTGTACTACACGGAAATGTGCTCGAGCACTCGAGTACCGCTCGGATGGAAGGAGATATGACGGACGAGGTGGGCGGTGCGCCCGCTGGTGGATTATGATATTGTATTCTCCTGACGTGAACTTTGCGTGAATATCTCCGAGTTCTGGTCATTTGCGGTCTATCAACCGCCGTGTGCCCTACCACCCTTCTCTCAAACACTGGCGCACAGGAAGAATACGACGGTGTCACAACTTGTCAGCGCCCTCCCTACTGGCCACAATCCCGCCCGTCTTACCCTCAGGCACTCGCTGCAGCGCCACCTCTTCATTGAGCACCATGGGCAGTGTGGTCCAGTGCAGCGCCTCATTCCCGTCCGCGTGGACCGTCGATCATGGCACGACTCGAGTCAGCTCACTGCAAATCAACCACGTGTCCGAGTCAGCCTAAGTTGGGTGGACGTTGTGCCGTTTTATTTAGCGCCGTGTTATCGAGTCCCGTTAAACGGACGGATCAAAAGTCAATTATAAAGTGTTTATTATAGTTGTTACATTACAATCGAAAGTTGAGTCAAAACCATTGCCTTCCCAATAACAATAAATAGGGGGTGTAACCGGGCCTGGGCACCCACCGAAACAACCTTTTGCTTGGCTGGCACCATCCTACTCTGGAGGAGATCTCACACTGGCCCCAACCCTAATACATACTGTAGATCAAGGCTATCCTTGGAAGGAATGTTCGACCTCCTTTTTAGATATGAATAGGCAACCAGGCCGCAACCTGGGGGTTACCAGGATTGAACGACTCGTTCAAATCAGCCGGCGACGGCTGCGGCAGTGCACCCGCAGTTGCGACTGTACTGCAGTGGTTGGCACCCCCCGGCTGGCACTATTTAGACATAGGATGGCCATTGCGAGCTTTGAACAAATGACAGTCTTCCAGCAACTGACTGAGACAAGGCCCCGCCACAGCCATCATCTTGCCACCCACACTGTGGTGCCACCTTGGCTCCTATAAATCACGCGGTTACCATTTCTCTCCATCCTTATCTATTGCCCACAAGCAGTTTTTTTAACTCCTCTACTCATGCCTTTTCCTAATCCATCGGCCCCAGTGAACGCCGTGGGGCCGGGCAGTGTGGCTCCATCTCAGGCTCCTGCAGATATCCTCACGTATCGCTATGGCTCTAGGATGGTTTATGTTACGCCGGCGGAGACTTACGAGGTATGTCTGCAGTTTATCGCTTGACACTGGGCACACTTACCGATCTCTGAACGCAGCAAGCCCTTGACTTTGCACAGGAGGTCTTTCCGGGGCTCCAAGCTGTCGATCGTGACTTGATATCCTTGGAGGTACACATGCCCCGGGGAGGTCAGAATCAGCGGGGGACCGTGAAAATTGCGCGAATGGCCTGGCCTGCCGTGATACGCACGCTCGCGCGATACGAGATTGTGGAAGTATGCATCGCACCCGCTCCCCAGCCTAGCGCGGCCTCCTCTGGTCTGGTTGTTATACCACCTCCCTACGCCTCAGGAGCAGCCGGTCATCGGATAAGATAGGGCCACCAACGAACGTAAATTTATTTACCCCTCATCTCATCCTCGCGACCGCACCCTCCCTACGATCCGCGTTGTACAATATCGTCCCCGCAAGTCATCCCGAGGCTCTTTAACTACTCCAGGTCCATCAATGCATTCATAGATAGAAAGGACTCTCAATCGTGGAACCCAGGGAATCCGGCACCATCATCGCGATCACATCTCCTGCATCCATCGGTCTTCCATGGCAGTTTAGAACGGACTTAATTCCTTTCATTCCTTGCATTTATCTATGACTTATTAGACCGTATCACACTATTATATATTGGGTCAGAGCCATCCACATCTCGCTTTACTATACTCACCACTTATGGTTCTAAACGACCTTAGTACTTGTCATAATTATCTATGTTGCCGGCTCGGAGACATCTCATCTCATCTGAAAGCGCTGTTTGCTCAATGATACGCTGCGGCTTTCATGTCCACCATTCTTAGGGCAGCCGGGGTCTGCTGATAAGCGGTTTCACAAAAGACGTACGTTAGACTGCAGTTAAGGGCGCCTTCAACTTGCCACGAAATCGTGACGTGGCGCCACGGGGGACACGGTTGCAATAACCTATCTGCAAGTAGTTGTCCATCATGGGTGATGACGACAGCAGGGCAGGTGTATCGGCCTGAGCCACTCCGACATACGCTAATCCTGTGGCTTTACAGTACCCTAAAACACGCTCTCCAATGCATTCAGAAAATCGGCAAAACGTTGTGTCAAGAGTCCAATTACAAGTAGGCGCAAGCTTGAAGGAAGTCAGCACTGCTTTCAGTTGGCACACTGACAGCCGCTGCTGCGGGTGGCAAAGGGTGCCATACGCTTCACTTCGAGTATAGTAGGTTTCTGGACTCGGCGATGGCACCTAATGGCACCAGTGCAGGAAAATCTGATACAGAAACCTATCCCATTCAGTCCTCTCGTACAATAACCTATAAAAACTAGGTGATACAACTGGCGGGCGAGTCAACAATGGAGGCAATTAGATCCTAAGGCAAGCAAGGGTTCTCATCCAGAGCGCCAGTGGCTGCGACTCGATGAACGACTTTGCTGAAAACCCGCAAACGCACCACCCTGGAAACCGCTCGGAACAAAAGGGGCGGGTGTCATGCTACTACGCATTACGGGGAGCGTATTTGGTTGTGTTGCAGCCTGGGCTGGAGGAGGTACCGCGGGTGATGCGGTCTCCGTCCTCAGTAGGGCGGGCGGTTTCCAATTCTGCGCGGCGTGAACGGTGCGGCTATGACTCGTTGAAGTGACAACGTACATGTTTGCGCCCCTCTCTGTAGAGCTCGTCCAACTTTTCGTCGAAAATACCCTGCTCTTCAAACTCCTGGTAGGCCTTGTAAAGCATCAAAGCAGAGCGCGCGTCCTCGATCGAGTCATGGGTATCAGTCTGAATGTTCTGATGAAGCACAAACCACGAAAGGAAACGGAGAGAAAGGCGCCGCTGACGCTCTCTCAGGAAGTACAGATCCACCGTATCTATCACTTGCTCCAGAGGAACGTGAATGTCTACAGGCGGCCGATCGTCAGCCAGAGAACGTCAAAACAACTAGAGCTTACTGATGATTCTGAAGTCTTTGGAAAGGCCGTGCCCAATGAAAATACATCCTCGATCGACTAGTAGACGTAGCTTTTTGTATACTACCTTCAGTGGCGTCAATGTGTACGGCGATGTATGCGGGTCAAGGTCACCAACTGGGAGGACTTGAGAATAGTGATCCGGTTCGAGGAGAAAGTGGCTCACGTCTAATCCCTGAAAATTCTGTCAAATAATCTACGATGGTTTCGCTCGTGTGTATATGATCGTCGATAAAGGGAACACCTTGTTTTGGACCGTCGCCTCGCAGAACAGAGACACGAGCAAGGCTGAGTCGAGCAGGGCGAATAACTTTCTTAGTTCCATCTGATCGATACTCTGTCTCCTCTTGCTGCATCTGGACAAATTCCGCGTCGATCGCGACGAGAGTCTCGGGACCCGGCAGTTCCTCAGGTCCCAGTGGCTCATGCTTGATCAGACTCACGTCTCGATGTCTAGTTTGGGTGAGGGTATGAAAATGCCATACGAGCAAATGGTAAGAATACGAACAACGAGATTGAGGTATCTTGGCTGAGAATTGAAGAATCGATGGCACCCGACAACCTAGAGTAATCAAACCTTTCTTGACAGTCGGCCCGTTCTAGATATAAGATGGCGGGGACCTGGGGAATAATGAGCCTATGGACGTTCTAATAGATAGATGCCGCACCTTCCATCTTCCAGGGAAGCTCAAAGCCTCTTCCTCGGAGATGTTCTGCACCAAAAAGTCGTTGAAGAGAAACCATTGGCTAATCGAGCCTTCTAGATGTTCAGCTTCGGGGACTGTAACCAGTTTAGGCAGGAAGTTGGTGAAACACGTAGAGTAAAACCAGAATTCCTTACCTTTTACGATTGCCACAAGATGAGAACACTTCTCCTTGCTAAGCACTTGGACGATTATGGCCTTTACATTGTCGACATTAAAGCCCAACACAAATGTGAAGCACTGACCCTCAAGTTATAGGTCACAGATATCGGTTCTTCGCTGTCACCACGTAGCTCGACAAACGGAGTCAAGAATCTCTGCCTGCGACTGTCCAACCAGTGTTCAAGATGTTCCTCGCTGTAGACGTTTGCGTTCACAGCCAAAATGGGTGGCAAATCCGATGTCGCGATGAAGCGGGTAGAATCGAACATTCGGTCTAGCTTGCAGTTCTGACAACTTGTCTTGAGGCTCATCTGTCTGAGGAGTGACGCTTGTAGGACCGAAGCGAGATCACTCTCAGGACTAGCCGAACCCTGACGAGTAGCGTGAGTGACAATCAACGAAATGTAGCGCACGATCAACCTTTCGAGGGTAAATGAGATCGACGACGAACGTGATCTGTTCCTTCTCCCTCACAGCTTTGCAATACGTACATACGAATGCGGTCCGACTGTACATGCCGAGGAGCTGAGCGATCGGCGGCAAGGTTGCCGTACGTTGAGGCAACGACGGGTCAGGAGGTAGCAGAGATGGGTTGTTCGGATAAGCTTCCTCTTCGACAGCCAAATGGTCGACCAGGAACCGGTGGAACGTTTGAATCATGCGTGCGTAGTTGGTCTCAGCCAAGTCCCCACCGTAGTCAATGAGTTCAATAGCATGGACGGCTGTGGACCAGATCCTTAGGAGAGCAAACGATTCGACTGGGACAGGAACTTACACTGAGCGAGAACACCGACCGTCTTACAGAAATTGCTCGATTGGCAATTCGTCCCCTTTGCATCCTCCAACATGCGGCTGACAAATCCAAGCTCACAAAGGAGGCAGTGCTCATTCGGACAGCGTGTGGTGATGTGGGACTTTGCCACCCCTCTAATTGGGTGACAATAGTGTAACACCTGCAGAAGCGAGTTGGTGTACGAATTCAATATATGCGTCTCCAGGCCACTGAATTCGGTTCTGTTGAAAAACCTGGAAATGAAAGTGAGCACAATATTATCGGGTCAACATAACCAGAGAACTGTCTCACGCGAAGTCAAAGTCCTCCACACCGAACTTCGAGTATTCGATCTCCACCTTACGATAGCGAGGCGGCGCTTCATCTGGACTGTGATTGGCCCCAACTAGTTCGACCTCAGGCTGCAATAATGTTGTCAGTGAGACGAAGAAACGTGTGTTATCGCCTCGCTCACGTCGCTCCTGTGTTTTCCACTCCTGAACCGACCCTGATCTTTGGGTGATGCAACAGTGACCATGTTTCTGCGTCCCTTGAGCTCACGCGGAAGGGGAGCATATGCAATACCATCGTTCATCTTAATCGCTGATAACACCGACTGCGGAATTTTCATTGGCGCTGTCGAAACCTTGACTGATTCAAGTTGTGGAGTCCAAGAAGAAAGGAGTGGACTGTTGTAATACGGAAGACCGACGGTATTCAGGGGCCTAGCGTCGAGCAAAGATTTATGGTACTGGCGTAAATTTCGAGTAAGACTTACGTGGTGTTGGCCCATTCAATTTCTGGTAGCGGTTCGGGTGGGTCTGCCCATTCGACAGGTTGACCTTCGTACCCATTGAAGGGCATATTCTCATCAGCTGCTGTCATGATGTGGATTACTCCCTCTGAGTCTCCGAATGCCATATATGCCCCAGTAGGAGAGATGGCCGCAGAACTGAGAAAAGCGGGTGTATCCAGCTGGAAAACCTGTGGTAAGAACATAAAATACTTCGAGTAAAGATGTGGCTAATACTTGGTAGAACTCATTCGCACTCGTTGGATTGGACGTGTCTACGATGTTGACGAGTCCCTGGTTCGAGGTTACCACCAGACTTGAGGGGCGCATAGGCAACAGGTTGATAAAAGCGGGACCTGCGGGGAACGGTACGGGAGGCAGGGGCCTCATTGACCGAAGGTCATATATTTTGACCAAAGGATCAGGGACTGGCCGCGACTGCCTACAGGCCATCAGCGACGGAAGACGGAGAATGGAGATCTTACTCACCTCAATCCCCAACCAATTGTGTAGACATAGTTACCACTGGATAGCAAGCCTTGCACCTCGCTGGCATGGGCCTTAACCGTATTTTCCGCGCTGCCTTCTCTTCTTAGTCCCGTCCTGTGATCATGACAACGCAAGCATCCGTCCGAGCCTCCGGAGAGGAGATAGGAGTGGGTGAAATGAAGTTGTCGGATGACAGATGGCACAGATGCTTGTCTTATCACGTTTCCTGTGATGGAGCTTAGCAGAACGATCTCTAGTGCTGAAGTTGAAACCGCGAGTGTCTTCGAGGAGCTCAGTGTACTGGAAAACGTCGTGACAGACGCGGTGGGGCTGCAAGGTGTTATTCGCCGCCTACGATACAGCAGGAAGTTTCGGCGCACCGGTAGTACCACTTATTGACCCCTCCTTTGCTCCATGCGCCTACTCCTTCCGCTGCAACACCGTAAGCTCGAACTTGAGTCTCATCCGCGACAATTTTGTTCACAGACAAGCCCCCTCCCACCGGAAAGGACACCCCTCGTACGCCCTGAGGGGTATAATATGCAGTGACGTTTCCGGTGTTCGCCCCGGACCAAAGTGTATCAGATGTGGGGTCAAACGAAAGCGCGGTGATAGGTTGAAGAAATATGTCGTGTTGTTGTTGGGGAATTGGCTGTGCTAGACGGTACATTGCTATGGACATGAACACTCATATGGGCACTGCAGCAATTGAACGACCAGCCAAGTCTTCCTCTCATGTGACTACCCATCTGACATCTCGCACACCTAGTTAAAACCCTCACAATTGCGACCAAATTGCCGATAGGTGTCTGGCCGTTTGACTGAGAATGTCAAAAATTTGGAGCTTCTGTTGACTGACTGGTTTTACAGAGTATGACTTCTTCCATTTGGAGTGCTCTCTCCTTTCCGCATCTTCATCAAGTACCCTTCCCCCACCGATATCAGCACCGTCCGGTTCTACGTCCACAGCCAGGAGCCCTAGGACCACCATCGCAGAGATAGTTGCAGGAAACATCACCACCGCGGCCTCGATTTCTGTCCATACTAGTATGGGGATTGCAGATCCACAATCAACGGCAAGGAGCATTACGTCTTCTGATCCGAGCGGTACAGGACGGTCTACTTGTCAGTACAGATTTTCTTTGCATACACTACTCTGCGTGAATTAAGAATGGGCGTAGTAATACAAGAAGCGGTATCTAGTAGTCAGCCAATGTTCGCGCGAAAAAAAATGCAACCGAATAAACAAACATAAGAACGAAAAGTACACCGAGCGTTAGCGACCGATTGACGTCATAAAAGAAGAAAGATCTAATTCTTGGTACTCCTCTTCGGCGGGCAAATCCTCTAGTCCGTTAAGAATGTTTTTATGTGGACCGGCTGCGCCGTGCTGGTCAATGTCCTTCTTTGTACCGGGTGCGTCATCCTCTGCGGTCGTGTGCCTGAAAAGGTCTAAAACCAAGTCCGTGTCCATCGACGCCAGACCCGAGTTTTGTTGCGTAACGACAGAGTTAGCGATATTGAGTTTGAAGCGCTGCAGACTGGAACAAAATGAGTTTCGTGCGACGACACAAGGCATTAGTTAGCATACCCCATGATCTTCTCTTCCAGCGTGCCTTTTGTGATTAATCGATACACATTAACCACTTTCTTCTGTCCTATGCGATGCGCACGGTCCATGGCTTGGAGATCCTTCATTGGGTTCCAGTCGTGCTCCACGAAGATGACAGTGTCGGCACCCGTAAGTGTTAACCCAAGGCCTCCAACGTGAGTCGTGAGGAGAAGACAGTCGATGCTAGGGTCAGAATTGAATGTTTGGACAACGGCATGACGCTTGTTCGCGTCCGTGCCTCCATCCAGGCGCATGTACGTGACGGAAGGCATATGTTTCTTGAAAAGGACATTCTCGACAATGTCCAGCATCTGCTTCATCTGACAGAAGATTAAGACTCGATGTTGGGAGAACGCCCCCGAGGACGATGACGTCGGCTCGGCATCGGCAAGTTCACTCTTCCCGAGGTCGCTTGTGTTGGCAAGTGCTGGTGTTCCGCCTATGCCACAGTCGACGAGGAGTTGTCTGGAGGTGAAAACACGAAGAATACAATTAGTGATCTCGCCTCTAGGTGCATGACGTAGGAGTGGCAAACCTTAGGGCAAGCAACTTAGGAGCGTGATTGATGTCAAATAAATTTGCCTTCTCCGGTTTCTGTCCGACTTTCTGCAGGGCAGCCTTAATGTCGTCGTCAGTCTTGAGGACCATGGCTGGGTGGTTGCATAATTTCCGCAAATATTGCAATGACTGGAAGATGTGCTGTTGTTCACCGGACTTCGCATTCCTAACGGCATCCTCTGCCGTCAACCTCGCCTGGGACTTCGAGAAGTCATCGTAAAGGTATTTCTGCATCTCAGACAGTTCACAGAAGTAGTCCTGAATGATCTTAGGGGGGAGATCATTCAAAACATCCTCCTTCAAACGTCGCAGGAGGAAAGGCAAGACTTGTTTATGCAACGCCTCCAAAGCCAAGGCCGCTGAAGGAAAGCATATGTCAAGAGCCAGAAGATCGCTTTCAACGGGTACATACCAGCTTCGCTATTCTTCGACTTGCCGTCTCGATTAGAAAGGATAGGCTTGCCAAACCGCTCGTTAAATGAAGATTCGGAACCCAAGAAACCCGGCATAAGGAAGTCGAACAAGCTCCACAGTTCTAAGACATTATTTTGGATTGGTGTACCGGAGAGTATGAGGCGGTGGTCCGCACGAATGCACTTGACGGCCTTAGTGAGCTTGGTCTTCGCGTTCTTGATGACATGACCTTCATCAAGGATGCAGTAATGCCAATTAAATTCCTCCAGGGTGGCGATTTCATTGCGGACAACCTCATATGATGTGATGACTACATCGTGTTTCTTCAGCTTTGGCACGAGTCGTTGACGTTCTCGGGCGTTTCCAACAAACATGATGGGCTTCAGGTTATCGGCGTACTTGAGGATCTCGTAATACCAGTGACCAGTCAAGGTAGGAGGACAGACGATCAGGGAAGGTAAATGAACGGCATCTGGCGATTGTGTTTCTTTGTACTTCTTTGCTCGTTCGAAGTGCTTGCTAGCAAGGATACAAATCGACTGTAAAGTCTTCCCAAGGCCCATATCTAAAAGTGGGGTTACTTTGATAATCTTATTTATTCCGCTGGGCAACTCACCGTCGCAAAGAATGCCGTGGAGCTGGTATTTGGCGAGGAAAGCGAGCCAATTGACGCCATCTTGTTGGTATTTCCGCAGCTCAGCCTTGATGTTCACAGGAATGTCGTACGCCTCAACCTTACTGCCGTCCAGAAGTTGTGTCAAGAACTGACGTTCTTCCTCTCGTCGCTTCAGGAGTTCTTCCGGGAAGCCAGGAGGATCTGGCAGACCGGCCTAAATGAAAACAATCAATACCAGTAGTGTAACGGTAATCTCGTCGTACCTCAAGAGGAACCATTTTCACGAGGGAAGCAAAAGTGTTCGTGGCTGTCGAGCGAATGTCGTCATCTGGATCACTCATACGTCCAAGGACAGGAACCACGAGAAAGATAACGTAGGGCAGTGCTTTCTGGTCCAACCTTTGAACGACATCTACGAGGACGGGATACCAGTAAGTAATGATCTTCAGACGTCAGACTCCACGTACTGAATACCAACTCCGTAGCCCCTTGCCGGTTAGAGTTTACGAGGGTATCGCCGAGGAATGGCAGTACTGTCTCGATGACGAAGCGCATGGCATCTACCGTCATCACGTCGCAAATAGCAGCAAAGCACCGTGCAGCAGACTGCCGAATAATGGCAAAGCGGCTTCTCAGGGCCATAACAATTATGGGGAAAAGCTCCCGTATCTTTGGCCAAAGCTCTTGGTGGAGGGTCGGCACTATGGCCTCGAGAACGCTAAGGGAGTCGATAACATCCTGACCATGCCGTCGACTAATCAAGTCGTCCGCGGCATCTGGCGTGTCTACGGAGCATGAATGAGACTGAATTGCGCCACAACATCCTATGATATGCGTACCAGGCGCACAAGCACTCAGAATGCCCCCGGCCATTGATTGCCACATTTTGGGAATCGTCTCTAGGAGCTTCCCCCCAAACTTGGTAGATAATTCAATGAAGGCCAAACCAGCACCGCGCCGCGATAAGCGCGCCTTTTCTCTGCTTTCGCCTTTGACATCTTCTGGCGCACCATTTTCCGCAGCTTTTGAGGGGTTCTGGAACGATAGGATACCCGAAAGGTGTTTCTTTTGGTAGGCAAAGGTCGGTGTCCGCTCAACGTCCTGGCATAAGAACGTGCAGAGGTTCTTGACAATCTTATCCGGGGGTTGTGTAAGGCCATGGAGTGCGCAGAAGTCAACGAAGGAAGAGACGGCAACTGCTGAGCGTGTCTGAAGGTCCAAGTTCTCTTCGTTCTAGAGGGGGCAGGGCCTTCAAAAAACGTTGTAATAAGCTGAGACATGAAACGAACCTTGATTCCGTTCATCACTCCCTTCACAATCGGACTGACCTTGTCCGGGGTATTCTTAAGCGCAACATACGCCGCAGCAAAGGCCGCACAGACGCGGATATCATGCTGCGTCTTGACCTCCTTATATCGTTCAATGCTGGATGTAACCGTTTTGCGCCTTTCCGCTATTACAGCAAGTTCCCGCTTCTTTGCCTTGCCCAATCGCTCTTTAAGCTTGTTGTAGTCCTGTTCTACAGCCGCTTCCGCAGATGCCAGCGAAAAACCACCATGCTTCGAACCAGTGAGATCGATCTCCGTACCGAGAGTAGGAATCTCGGCCCAGGGGAGCTTGCAGTCAAAGGCAAAGCTCCGCAAGAGATTTGTGCATTCCCCATGAATACGCGCAAGGGTGAAAGCCATCTCATGGTAGGCGGGTGGGGGCTCGCTTTGCAACCATGCCAAAGTACGATTGCTCATTTCACGGGCCAGGGTAGATACTTCAATGAGTGACGGTCGCTTTGACGTGGAAGGCTCCGCATCATAATGCTTTGCCCACTCTTCGATGACAATGGCAGCGAGGACTTTTTGCAGCATACTGTTCGAATCCACGTAGTGGAGAACAATTGATTGAAAAACGTTGTCCACACTATGCGTCTGAGATACCATAAAAAGCAATCCCGAATATATACGGATCAGAACATACCGATGAGTTCCAAGATGCAACAAGGTAAGCCATGGCGGTTGCAGCCGCGATTCGTGCCTTCCATACAGTATCCGGCGAGACAAGAGTAAGATCCTGGGCAAGCATGTTTTTGTCCACGTTATGTCGTTCTGCAGCCACCTGTGCGCCGTTTTCGGAAGACAGCGGATCATAAAAGCCTGAAGCATCAATCGGGAAACCCATGGGAGTCATCATTGTCTCAAACCACTCGAGCAATTGTGGAGAGGCGATGACTGTCTCCATCCAGCCAGGTCGGGAATGTAAAAGATCGATAGCAGTATTCCATGCGGCAATAGTTGCATCGCGTATGTCTGTGCGTTCCTCAACAATAAGGTTCTGGAAGAAGAGGCGGAGGAGTGGGGTGGCAACCCAGTCCTTGGGGAGGGAGGCAACGTTCATAAAGGAGTGGAGCGTCTCAACGACAGCGAGGCGAACTGTCGGTATCGTATGTCGGAAGAACGGGAAGAGTTTGGGAGCAAGATCGCTCAGTGGCAACCTGGGAATGAAACTCGGAAACTAAGCCATAGGTACAGATTTGAGGGGACTCACGAAACCGAGTTATTGCCCAGAATCTCAATCACCTCTTCGTAGGAGACGAGTTTCCCTGGAGGAAATCAACACTTTGCGCCAAGACCGAAAAAAAAAAAAACTACCAAGTAGATCCATCACGGCGCCAACACTTGAGCTGAGGTCATCCTTCATGTCACCAAGGCAATCCCACAGAACAGCTAATACGAGACTTAGGCATGTTGGTAATTGCCGGACCAAGTGAGTAGCCACAGGGATTAGGCAAGATGCAGCCACCGAGCGGACGTCGTCATCACGGTCGCCAAGCCTAAACCAACAAGTTGATAAAGGAGCTAGAAAACAGATATGACACTTACCCTAGTACTGCAGCATCAACCACGTCTTGCAAAATATGCTGAGGACCTGGTTCAGGGAGAGTGGCTTCCGTCTTAATAACATTCTCCTCTTGCATGCTCTCCATCTTCACATCTAGACCGATGTCTTGGCCTACACCTAGACTCGCACTCTTGGTCGTCATACCAGTCCATCTCCTGACACCGCCCTCAACGTTGACGTCGCCTTCTGATTTTACTTCGCTATTGGCTGCCGCCTCAACCACGTCACTCCGTACAGCGACTTCGTATTTGATGCCCAGTAATCCGGCATGTCGCACTTCCCAAATATGGCTCTTTTCTTTCCCGGTGCCCTTCGCGCCAGTAGGAATAGTGAAATCTTGACGTATCATCTGCAGCAGAACCGAATGCACATGCAGCACCGAGCGGGGGGGCATGTGTAAAAGTAACGAAGCGAGTGTCTGGGAAACGGTCTCGCGTACAGGCGCGACCACCTGATCCGAGACGAAGTCCCCAAACCTATCAAGAATGAAGACACAGAGAAGCTTCGCAGCAAGCCCGTTACACCATCGTTCGTGACAATCATCATTTTCGGTGCGTGAAGCGCCGACTGTGACACAGTAAGCCTTAAAACATATACAAACAAAAGGGCGATCAAACCTTTTGTTCCGCCATATTTACCCTGCGCTTTCAGTAACTCGCGCAAAGCCATCGCAGCCCCGTGTCGAACTTCCCATGCCGGACTGAACAAATCAATCTCGAGAATCTTGACTAGGCCGTCCCATACCCAGTGCCCCTGCTCAACCTCCAGAGCCCGAGACTGCTGAGACGTCTTGGGAGAAACGGCACCTCCCTTTGAGGGATCGATGATGACTTTCTCGGGAGCCGCTGGACTCTCGGCTCTCGAAGGCGAGGGTGGTTTGTCTTCTGTAGAGACAAGGCGGGCTCTGTGACATATGGAGCTTTACTAGAGAATTCGATAGAAATGAAACTCACTTATTCGTAGAGCCAGCAGCAGTCGCTTGAAACTTGGAATTCGAGGTTGGTGGGGGCGCTTGCACGAACGCGGTATTACCTTGCTTACGCTTGCGCTTTAAGCGATTGCGTTCACGGGCAGAAAGCCCACTCATGTCTTCATCTGGCTGGGGACCGCATGGGGCAGACGGCGAGGGTGCCACGGGGGTCGTAGACTTGGAGCGTGGAGAGGGTGATCTCTTCTTCAGTTTTGTTCCAACGTCGAGAGAAAGGGCTGTTAGAGTAGGTGGATCTACATTCATGGCCTCGTTTTCTCCGGGTGCGTGAGTATCTGGTTCACTTCCAGCTGCCAACTCTTTATCCAAGTCCATGTCGTCATTTGTGCCAAAACTGTACAGGAAATCAAGTCCAAGGCGTCCCATGGCTTCCTTTCGTGCCTTTTTGACTTCGCTAGAAGATGAAAGAATGCCATTTGGCTTGATAAATTCCTTTCCGGATGAAGCGAGAAGAAGCGTGCCCTTCTGCACGAGTTCTTCGACAGAGACCATAGGAAACTCAGGAGGTCTATAAGGGACTGATGGAGCATCAGGGACGGTAGCGTCATCCTGGAAGGGGTGCCAGAGGGGGACGAGAGTGAATATTTGGGAAAGCGCATTGGAGGCAGCTGACCGAGTATCATAGGATCTGGAGTGAAGATAAGGGAAAACCTAGGCAGTGAAAATAAATGTCAGAATGATACGCGATACGCTGATATTCACGAACCCTGGCTATGACTGCCATAAGCTCTGTCCATCCGGAGGGATCCCCGAGAGGTTGGTGATGACGATGTGCTTTGACATCGTCCTCAAGAGCGACATCTGAGATTACGCTCTTGGCCGCAAGCTGGGCTAGCTGTTTAGCCGCTGTTGTCCTCACTGAGGTTGTTGAGCCGGTATCGAGTAGAAGGAGGAGCCGGTCCAACCTAAAGAGAACAACTGAGTGAGATGAGACCTACTTAGGTGGACGGAAAAATCGGACCGACCTTGATGACATGACGTAAAAAGGAAAGTGATCGGACCGGGCCGGTAAGCCGAGTTGTGGCTAGAAAATATTGATTTTGCTTTGGGGATGGTTCTCACGGCCGATGAACCCGCCCGCGACCTTTTATCAGTTCCCGCTGACTGACTCGTGTGACGAAAATGTAATATCGCGTGACAGCCCATTTTCCTTATTTGTCTTAGCCGTCAATCCATCCTGACCTTCTCTCCCGTTTTGGTCATCTCATCTACTTCCGTCCCGATTCCTCCACTTAACAGGCGCAGCGAGCCACGGTTATATGTACTCGGCACTCCAGCTCGCGGACAATTTCCTGCATTGCACCCTTAGTGACTCCTACACAAGAGGTAAAATCTTCCATTTCTCTCGTTTGCTAATGTAACCCCCCCCTCACAGAACTTGCACAATGCGGAAACGAACTTATCCAAAAACTGCGGAACGCTGCCGAGAGTATCATCAATATGTGTCCCGGATCTGACTCTTCTCGGGAACTTGACCAACTCATTTCGCAAGCTTACGCCAACCTTCTTGCTTCGCGAAGTGCCGATCCTCTTCAATGGAGGAGACTCTATTCCGACGCAAGCGTGCTGCGTTCTTTGGTGGATCTTATTTCTTCGCCCCCGGACGAAGAGACCGCCATGTCTTGCGTCGCGCGTCTCGATCACGCGTTGATCATTGCGGGCGCTCCCGGTCAAGGCGTGCAGACACTCATTCAGGATCTTATACTGACCACACAAGCCAAGTACTTACCTCAGGAGCCGTTCAAGTATTCTCCAAAGCCTGCAATTCTCCGGACTAGATCTCCCTCCACCTGCATACCTGTCCTTGCAACCGCATCCGGAACCATCCTTCGATTGATTGACCCGCCACCATTGTCTATCTTTCGCCGTGAGCTTCTCGATCGACCGTTCATCTTAACTGGGTTTGCGTCAGACTGGCCTGCTATGAATGAGCATCCGTGGCACTCGACCGAATATCTACGTTCTGTGGCTGGACGTGGCCGAGTAGTCCCTGTGGAAGTAGGGAGCGATTATCGCACTGACGACTGGACACAACGCATGATGTCCTGGGATGATTTCCTGGATGTTCTCGAAAAGGAGCCAAGTCGTTCGCAGACAATCCTATATATGGCCCAACATAACCTCCTTTCTCAATTCCCTGCACTCAGAGAGGACATCCTCGTTCCTGACTATGTTTTTACTGCGCCACAAGCACCGCCTACGTATCCGCTTTACAGACCGCCAAGTAATGAGGAAGAACTGGTCCTGAATGCGTGGCTTGGTCCCGCAGGGACTGTATCACCGGCGCACACGGTAGGCCCTAGTTTGCTCGCTAATTTGAGAGTACGTTTCTCAGCGTAGCGCCCAGGATCCATTTTTCAACTTCTATGGTAAGCGCCCGTGTCCTAGTGATGGCAGGCCCAGAGCCTGGCCCTATAGGCGTGCGTTCCCAGGCTTATGCAGCTAAAGCTCAGGTCGTTGGTCGCAAGACAATCTGGTTAGCTCCCTCAACGACGAGTGTCACAGAAGCATTGTACCCATACCCACCACTATCACTACCCTCGGACGGGGAGCGCGCGCGCAATCCAGCTGCAAATCTGCTAGCGCCCTCTATGACCAATACGTCTCAGGTTGACGTATTCGCTGATCAGAATAAGGACAAGTTCCCCTTGTTTTGGAAACACGCAGTGCCTGAGGCGTTGACCGCGACACTTGAACCAGGAGATGTTTTGTTCTTCCCACCAGGCTGGTGGCATGCCATGAGAAGTGAAGATATGAGTTTCTCTGTTTCGATGTGGTTTTGATAAAGTTACGATTACTCTAAGCAGTGTAGGTGTAGACAGACTTAATGAAGTACAGCGGGCCCAGAAAAACCTATGATGGATGATGCCCACAGCATGGAAGTCACGTGTCACGTCGTGGTCGGTCTCGGTCGTCGTGAAATCATGATCGGGGTTCACTCACAGACTCGAGTATTATCGGCGTGCAGCCCCGTATATCGTACCCCCTAACTTCGGCAGCGGAATGACGGCACGAGGTGATGTAGGCACTCCTACCCGCCCGCCGACTACAGTCGTCAAGTTCGTCAACGCCCTGCCGTACACCCGATTGTTAGCTGACACAGATAGCAGGAGCGCGTATGACCATCTCTTCAATTCTGGTCTGAGTCTTTCCAAGCTCAAAGACGCCGCGCTCGGAGGGAGACTGTTTGATACCGACGTAACCGACGCCTTCGCATCGACCAGCGTCCCAGGTCGGAGCCTGGCATGGAAGGTGCGGTGTTCCCCGTGCCCTCTTCCAACCCACCACCTCGTTAACGTCTCGATGGATATCCCTAGATCTTTCTGACTCCGGTTGATCCTATCCACCCTCAGCGTGAACTCCCCCCAGATCCTGCACTTTACAAACGTGCTTTAAATGCGTCGCGGAAGCTATTTTCGGCGTTGTTGCTTGAGAAGATGCGTGCTCCAGATGGGAGCTACGAAGATGGGTTCATCGCACCTGGCGGCGAGAAGCTACCCGCGCGCGCAGTGCAACCTGGGAACCTGGAGCGGAATAACCCCCTTAGCCTGCATGATGAGGTGTGTGAGAACTATTTGACCGCCCAGATCAGAGCGCTGCAGGAGTTCCCACTGTGTTGACCCTGTGTTTTACTTTAGAACCCATGGAATGAGTGGTTTGCCGCAGTCGAGCTGCGTAAGACAATTGCCCAGGACGTGGAGCGCACGTAAGTCCCACTACCACAGTCCATCATACGAACCCTCCCCTCACTCACGCCTCTCAATCCCCCCCTCCTTCTCCCTCACCCCTCCGCCCAGCTTTCCCGATATTGGCTACTTCCGCGCACCTGAAGTTCAATCTCAGCTCGCTTCCATTCTCTTTCTTTATGCCGTGCTGCACCCGGACGTCGGCTACCGACAAGGCATGCACGAGCTTCTCGCGCCTCTCTACTCCGCCGTGGACTACGACTCGCTACCTGACGTGTCAGAGCCGGACAATCTTGCCGAACTCTGCGCCCGCAAGTGGGTCGCTGCAGATGCATGGGCACTCTTTGACCGCGTGATGGGTGGCACGGGGAAGTGGTATGAGTGGCGTGAGGCGTCGCAACGGCAGGTGCCTGCAGTAGCGGGCCTGGTGCACCTGAATGGGGAAGGCGGTATGGTGCCGTATGTTACGCCGATCCTTCAAGCCTGCAATCATGTGCAGAAGGAACTGCTTAAGAACGTCGATCCCGTCCTCTGGGGACGAATGCAGGCAGAAGGGATCGAACCACAGATGTACGGGATGTGAGCGTTTCCGGCTTTCCCATTTTCAGCTGGTGGCAAGTTGACAAGTCGGCGGTATGCACAGTCGATGGTTGCGATTGTTGTTTACACGGGAATTCAACATGCACGACACGATGGTCTTATGGGACGGTATGTTCGCAGTGGACCCTTCATTAGAGATCGCGCTCTGGATCTGCGTGGCCATGCTCATTCGGATACGGAATCAATGTGCGTCATTCGTTCAACGTCTAGCATTAGCTCATCGATTTCACAGTAATACCTTCGGACTACAGTGAACAACTGACGTGCCTCCTTCGCTATTCTTCCAACTTCACCATGGCCTCTACACCTTCGACAGCACCTCATCACACAGCACTACTCCTACAACAGGCCTTGACACTCCAAAGGTCCCCCACAGCTGCTGCTGGCGCATCTATAGTTTTTGAGAACTGCAACCTGCTCAACCTCCCTGCTGAAGTGCCAGAGCCACCACCACCGCCTCCCCGTAGACGAAGCGAACGGTCCGGCGGACGACGGAAGAGTGCATCCGAGACTCGCCCAACTTTGCCGGAGGCAGGGTCCAGTAGTCGTGGGTCATTAGGGCGAGCGGGCAGCGGGCAATTGAACTTGCCAGATTTTGCGAAGAGCTTGCTGGATCGCGGAGAAGCGCTGGGCATCAATAAGACATTCATAAATGCCGTGTCTGAAATAAAGGTGCGCCTTGAACTAATCCTCCTTACGTGATGGCTGACTATATAGTCCTCTATAATGGTAGAAAAATCTCCCGGATCTTGCAGCAAACCTTGTGCGTGCACCACCGGCACACGCGGCAGGGTACGCGGCGTATCCACTCATGGATGAACGCCCGCCTGAAGAACGCCCGCCGTGGGAGCCGCGCACTCGTTTCGAAGTGGAACGGGATGCTACTCAACTTCGCGCGGTACAACGAACGCTCGGCGCGTCTGTCAGTTGGATCGTGGATACTCTGCTGCTCGACGAAGGTGGTGACCAATCAGAGGAGCGGGTCAAAAAAGTGAGGGAGAACAAGCGCGAAGCGCTTGAGGCGCTGGCGTATGTGCGCGATGTTCTCCTTAGTGGGAGCACGGACATAGATGAGGAGAGGCTGATGAGTGAGGAGGACTTCAAGAGGCGGCGCAGGGCGCAGCAAGAGAAACAAGAACAGGCTGACACGTCGACGGAAGAGCCAAGGTCGACATTCAATAAAGCTGTCATCTCACTGCCCCCAACATCGAGGCCCGCGGCGCCAATACAGGCCGCCAACGCGCCGCGAGCGAGGGCAGTCGTCTCACACTCGGTGCTGTCGGCACCAAGTTCGTCATTCGACTCTCCCCGCCTTGGCGCACAGCAGGGTTCTAGTAGGGCGTCGACTCGGACATCCACTGCGCAGGATCCTCAAGCACCGTGGAACTACACCCGGTCACACTTTTCTTCTCCGTTGAGCGGGTTTTCAGCGGAGGTGCCTTCACTAGCCCCGTTACCAAGGGCATCCACGGGGTTAGCTCCACCTGCGGCTGCCGTGCAGAATTCGTCAGCTACCCCAACGCCGCCATCACGGGTGAATGATCCATTAGGTGTACTACCGTAGAGCAAGCAAGAACTGTTGTACCATTACCTTTTTCGTCGGACGTGTACAGTACGTGAATTAAAAGGACCTTGATTGGTCAGAAGAGGAGAACAGGAAGCGCCCGCCCCGGGTGAACACCGAAAAGCCGACCCTCTTTCGCGTGTGAAATCAAACATCTCATCCCTTTAGGTTGTCAGGCTCTCCCTTAAATGTTCAGGAAAACAATCTCAAGGAAACTTACGCAAGGTCGTGCGTTCCACTCCTCTGTCCCAGCACACAGGGTCGTGGCGACCAACCCCCTCAAGGCCCAGGAGGTCAAGGTAGGCAACGCATCTTTCCATCAAACACACCACTCCGGGAACTGAGGCCGTGTCGATAATGCGACAGTCATGGTCCTCTGGGAAATACCCGCTCATTGAACACGAATATGACGCTATTGTTGTGTGAGTCTTTTTTCTACGTTTCGCGCTGCGACGTGTCTTGTCACGATTCTAACTTTTGTTTGATCAGCGGTGCGGGCGGTGCAGGTCTACGAGCTGCTTTTGGCCTCGCAGAGGCCGGCTTCAATACGGCATGCATCACCAAACTGTTCCCGACGAGAAGTCACACAGTCGCCGCTCAGGTCAGTCCTCACCCATCTACGCTGTTGCACGTGTCCATATGCTCATCGTGGTACCCCAGGGCGGTATCAACGCTGCTCTCGGAGTACGTATGCCCTATCGTATGCGCAGGACTTCGGCTCACCTTTTGTAAGAACATGACTGAGGATGATTGGCGTTGGCATATGTATGATACTGTGAGAGCGGCTCGACGATGAGGATGAGTTCATCCATTCTCCTCCATGTATTTACATCTTTATTTCTCTAGGTTAAAGGCTCAGACTGGCTCGGAGACCAGGACGCAATTCACTATATGACTCGCGAGGCCCCGAGAACAGTCATTGAGGTAAGCCACACATGACCATGACTTACTAGCTTGCTTTCGCTAAGTGCGTCGCTCTTATACTTTCCTCCAGCTCGAACACTTCGGCGTGCCGTTTTCGCGTACCAAAGATGGCAAAATCTATCAGCGCGCATTCGGCGGTCAGTCACTCAAGTACGGCAAGGGTGGACAGGCCTATCGCTGCGCTGCTGCTGCTGACCGTACCGGCCACGCGCTGCTGCACACCCTCTACGGCCAATCCTTGCGTCACAACACCAACTTTTTCATCGAATACTTTGCGCTCGACCTTATAATGCAAGATGGCGAGTGTGTCGGCGTTATCGCACTCAATATGGAAGATGGTACCCTCCACCGCTTCCGTGCGCACAAAACAGTCCTCGCAACGGGCGGGTATGGGCGCGCTTACTTCAGTTGCACGAGCGCGCACACATGCTCGGGCGACGGTAATGCTATGGTTGCGCGCGCAGGGCTGCCGTTGCAAGATCTTGAATTCGTGCAGTTCCATCCGACAGGTATCTATGGTGCCGGATGCTTGATCACTGAAGGTGAGCATGCCATTGAACCGTTCACCGAATTTGGCTCAGTGGAGCGAAGGTTCCCGTGGTGAGGGTGGCTATCTCCTCAACTCAGAAGGTGAACGCTTCATGGAGCGCTACGCACCGACCGCGAAGGACCTTGCCTCGCGCGATGTTGTCTCACGTTCGATGACCATTGAGATCCGCGAGGGTCGTGGTGTCGGCCCAGAGAAAGACCATCTCTACCTCCAACTCAGCCATCTACCTCCTGAGGTTTTGCACGAGCGCCTCCCCGGCATCTCGGAGACTGCGGCCATCTTCTCAGGCGTCGACGTCACCAAGGAGCCGATTCCCGTGTTACCAACTGTTCACTACAATAGTACGTATCCAACTATCAGAGAAGACACCTCTTAACTCTATGCAGTGGGCGGTATTCCGACTAGGTACACGGGTGAGGTGATCACCGTCGATAAAGATGGCAAGGACAACGTTGTTCCCGGCCTCTACGCCGCCGGCGAAGCCGCATGCGTTTCTGTGCACGGAGCAAACCGTCTTGGCGCCAACTCGCTCCTTGACATCGTAGTCTTCGGACGTGCATGCGCGCACCACATAAGAGACACTCTCACTCCCGGGACGCCGCATAAAGCTATCCCTGAGGAATCTGGTCTTGAGAGCATTGGCTTCCTCGACAAAGTTCGCAATGCGGACGGCCCCGAGCCGACCGCGAAGATCAGGCTTGCGATGCAGAAAGCGATGCAAGCGGATGCGGCTGTCTTCCGTACTCAGACCACCCTCGACGAAGGCGTTACAAAGATACGAGACATCTACAAGAGCTATGACAAGGTTGGCATCAAGGATCGTAGCATGATCTGGAACTCGTACGTTCCTGCTTTCGCGCCGCGTGCGGTAGCTGATGTCGGTGGCATGACAGGGACCTGGTCGAAACGCTTGAACTCCGGAACATTCTTCAGAACGCTGTTCAGACCATCACCGCTGCCGCCGCACGCAAAGAGTCGCGTGGCGCCCACGCCCGCGAGGACTACCCAGAAGTAAACCACCTTTGCCCATTCATACACTGATTCGCAAATTCTGACATGCCTGGCCTATAGCGCGACGACGAGAGCTGGATGAAGCACACGCTGACGTGGCAACATGATGCCACGTCGCCAGATGTTGATATCAAATACCGAGGCGTCATAGCCAACACGCTTGATGAAAACGAGTGCAAACCCGTACCGCCGTTCAAGCGGGTCTATTGAAGATCAGAAACCAGGAGGGTGTGGAGGCACAATTTTTTGACATACGTCGACATTACAGTACAGCACTATTTTAGGACCTTCGTCATCACAAAATTGTTGAGACGTTTTGACTGCAAATCAGACAAACCGGGATCCAATTTGATGTGTTTGTTCCGACGTGCCCGCCAGAGTCCCTGGCGCCTTGCGGGATACTCGAGAATTTTGAGTTGGGACTGGTGTGCTCCAACACAGAAGATAATCCGACGCTCGAAGGTCCTTTCGACATGAATTTATGATGGCTGCGGTAGTTTTTTTTTTCTTGTGAAGGAAATAATTATACGAGCAAGTTGCCAGCGCAGCACAAGAAGACTCGGAGAAGGCAAAAGTTGATCTACTCATTCAGGGCCAGGGGAGAGCCAATCGATGATTACAGTGCACGCACTTGCGATACCAGCGCAGGCGGAAGGTCCCCCGAACGGATAGTAGTACTGATTAGCCTCTCTCTCAAGAACTCGCAATCGCAACCGTGACCACAGCCGCAGCCACTGGCCGGCCACACCTATCCCGACCTCCGACTTGGACGCGGCGGCCGCGTTTGATGGTGATAGTCCCGCCATCGGCCGGTACCGACCCGATTTGCACTAACCAGGAAAACTAAGTTATACGACCATGCTGAAAGACTATCACGGTGGCGCGAAGAACATTTGAAATGCAAAGTGAGGCCCTGATGCCTGATATATAGCTGATAGGAGCTACATAGCTTCAAGTTGCGCTTGGCTTACGCCCAGATCCAGCCTGAGATCCATGCGTGTGATCCGGATCCGCCACCCATTGTTGAGGGGGCGACTCGTTTTTTAAATTCCGGGTCAACTTTGTCGCTTGCTCGTTTCAGTCGCGTCCGAAGTCAATACTAGTGGTAGCCCCATCACTCGTGAATTACCAAGTAAATCGAATAATGCTAATGACCCTCTCGTGTTGAAACGAGTTAAAAAAGGATGTTCGCGTTACGAGTAAGTTACCTCCGCATCATCCATGCGGTACCACTTCCCGGCGCCACCTTGAAGTTGCGCCCAGTCAGGGTGGGGAAAAATGCCTGCAGCCTGAGCGCTGCTCCATCAAGCAAAAGCTGAGCCCCTTGATGGACACGCTGTGTATGATTTATGTGTTTGCGG
Source organism: Russula sp. MG48 (assembly GCA_003313725.1). Lineage (NCBI taxonomy): Eukaryota > Fungi > Basidiomycota > Agaricomycetes > Russulales > Russulaceae > Russula > Russula sp. MG48. Next base: position 37,077 of record QLOS01001123.1, on the reverse strand, counting down.
CCCACTCGAGGAGAGAGGTCTTAGGGCTGTGAGTAGTATAACTTAACTTGAGGTTCCGCAAATGATTTATCGACGTCACTCATTGTGGGATAGTAGCGGCATGATAGGCTCGTAGTGACAGTGAGGGTACCGCACCGTAGGTACGTGGTGGCTCTGATGGGAATAGAACCAATCGGCAACGGGGAAAGACCGAGTGAGATCTGCTTTGAGTGTGCCGAAAACAAAGCCTGAGTGCCCGGGACTTGATTCAATTCACTATGGATTACGAAGGAACTTTCACTTGCACCATCTTGGTCCGTGCTGCATAGATAGAGTCCGTCAAATGTCCACTGTACGGGCTCTGTCTTCGATTTGTTTGTTTGTTTGATAGCTCCTCTACCATCCATCAAAGTTATGATTTGTTTGAGTTCATGAAACGACGGCAATGCGCCTCTATGATGTATGTTTATTGACTCCTTAAGATCTGGCGCTTGAACACCCGTGTCGAGTACCACCAGCGAGGTCGATCTCAGAAAAGCCCACAGACCGATGTTGAAACATTGAAATCTCAAAATTAAGAGTGCGTTCGGGAACAAGTTTGCCGCATGCGGCATCAGCCAAAAAAAAAAAACACAACCGCAAAATTCTGCGTGCAGCAAAGTGACCGTTCGAGAGCACCCTTTCTCGGTTGAGATTGTGATTTGAGATTGAGATTGCCCTGCCAAAAAAAAAAACAGGTCTGGACCTGTTTTTATTTTTGAAATCGCAACCGCAGACATTACTCAGGCTGTGACCCTATCCTCGGGAGGGCGGGCCGCCCATCCGACTCCACCTTCACGGCGTACTGCCTGTCCGAGTCCATACCCCCAGTGCCACTCCCTACTGTGTACCACTGCCAGTACCAGATTCACTCTAGTACATTGGCATATTTTGGCAATGAAAAAGAGAAGACATCAACAATGTTGTCCTGCAATGATGAGGCCACTGGCATCATGCCCATTGAGGAGTTCCGAGTCATTGATCCATCTCTGACTCACACATGTGTGCTGGGGCTCTTTGTCAAAGTGAGAGGCGTAGGCAAGTGCAGATGCACCTGCTGTAGTGACAAGAAGTAGCCCAGCAACTGCTGCAACTTCAATGAGATGGATGGAGAGGTGCTCAGGTGTCATGAAGCATGACAACTCCAAGTCAGAAAAG
>QLOS01001123.1:0-35896 GCA_003313725.1 Russula sp. MG48 | reverse complement strand
CTATGATGTATGTTTATTGACTCCTTAAGATCTGGCGCTTGAACACCCGTGTCGAGTACCACCAGCGAGGTCGATCTCAGAAAAGCCCACAGACCGATGTTGAAACATTGAAATCTCAAAATTAACCAAATCGGGGACGACCATCCCCAAATGTACGCCAAACACAAGAGTTACTAAGAGTGACCGCCACCATCGTCTAAAAAATGTCGGTCTTATGATAATGGCTCGTCAAATGCGAACCGATTGTACAACGACTCCGGGAAATACCTCGCACGCGCGGTGCGACCACCGAAGAAGCGTCCATCGAGTTCGCGCACAGTCTTCCAAGCGCCTGCGGGCCCCGCGAATAGCACAAAGATCCGCACTGCATCGGTCTCATCCGGCGGTGGAGGTTGCACAACATGTACCACAACACGCTCAACCGTGCCGTTCTTCGAACACTCGTCACCTTCGTGGAGTCCGTGAACATCAGCAAGCGTGGCGATACGAAGGGATACGAACCGACGTCTCCTGGAAGATCTGGATCACCCGCGTCCTCCAGTCCAACCATGTTCGTGAGCACAATCACCCGACTTGGCTCGCCAAATCTTTCCATCTCCGCTTTCGCGCGTGCCTCCGCGCCCGCATCGATGATGCGGCCCCGGCCAGAGCCCATACCCTTGCCCTTGCCGTCTGCACCCTTGGCGCCCTTTACCTGCTCGACGGATAGTGCATGTACGATACCACTGCCATCTGCACCGAGACCCTGCCCTTCCTTATGTCCCCATTTTGCCATGAGACGAGCGGCGAAACCATGAGGATCAGGTCTGGGGCATTCAGAGTGAGGCTGTGACAATTGTGAGGAGCTCTACTAAGCGTACCGTTCAGTGGGGTCGAGCCCACTTTCTACCGGCACTGAATCAGATGAATCCTTGCTTTCTGCAGGAGGCACAAGCGCGCTGAATTTGGCAGCGATGGCGGCTGCTGCATTTCGACTATTGCGGACCCGTTCCTCGAAGTCCGTAGTGACATTACTTGCAGAAGCAGCACCGAGGATAGAGGGGGGTGGTGGCGGTGGCACCGACTGGGGTGCAAATGGGTTATATCCCGACGAGTCCAATAACTCAGAGGGGTCCTGCTCGGCCTGCGATGGGGGAAGGGGCGGCGGCGGGCTCGACGGTGCCACACGCTGCTGATATGCCTCTTCGTTTGTGTCCCGAGACGGTTGGGCTGGAACAACATGAGGAAGCGGTGGCTGTGGCGGACCCTGGTGAGACATAGCGGCCCGTCGAAGGTATGCCTCTTCTCCCGTTTCTGCCCTCGGGGGAGGAGCAGGAGATTCCATGGCGGTAACGCTCGCGCCTTCAGTGGCGTCCGTGGCCACTAGGGCTGAGGACGCAGCCTGTGGTGCCGGCTGGAAGCTGGTGGACATGGCCAGGCGGCGCTGGTAAGCCTCTTCTCCAGTCATATGCATGTCCTGGGGAGGCGGTCTCGTAACAGACGCATTACCGATGGCGCCCCGTGATGGTTCGTCGTCTTCACGAGACCATCGATCATCGTGACTTCCGTATCGTCCTTCATAACAAGAAAAAATGAGGCTCTCGTCAAGGAGAGGATACTTTTTACTACTGTACCTGTTTTTCTCGGCCGCGGGTCATCCGAATCACTTTCAGTGTAGTCGCTTCGAGAGCTACTGCGTCGGAGACGCTTTTGAGCTTCCATGCGGCGCTCTTTGGCGAGACGCTCCAGCCTTTCTTCATGTTCCCGACGTTTCCAAACCTTGTATTCGTTGTAATCATTCGGGCGACTTGGGTCGTACGATTCGGAAGGATCCCACACAGCCAGTTGTTGCACATTCTTATTCTAGATGAAAGATTTATTGTAATAACGAGCGAGGAGTGGTGACACGCACTTTCTTATTTTTCTTGCTGCCACCACCGCCTTTACGTTTTGTGTTTCCCCGGAAGCCATTAACGTCATCATCCAACACCATGGATGGTGGCTTGACCTTCTTTCCCCATCCTGACTTATGTCCAGAGCCAGGACCGGGAACTGGGGTCGGCTCTAGGACGGTAGGCTTCGATAGGTCGAGGAGAGTTGGGGGTGCAACAACGACGGCGGTGGCCGACATCGCCGATGGAGGAGTGCTGGTCACGCCGACCTGAGAAAATGCGGCGAGTGCGGCGACATTCGGAGGTTTGCTAGTTGGCAGTTTGGATTTGCGCTTGACGGGTGCAAAGGCAAGGGAAGCAGACCATCCTTCGGATTAGACGGAATAAAAGTTTCAATAATGATGCTCAAAAGGTAGCTTTGGCAGCAGTAAGATTAGATACCAGCTGTTGCTTTGCCAGATGCTGCATGAACTTGGTGGTTTATGGCGTCTGCATCATCCGCGGGCTGTGCGGGTTCTGACAGGGGAGTTGGAGTAGTTATTGGTATTTCTTGTTGAGAAGGGGCTGTGGGAAGTGATTGCTCTGGCTGAGTGGAAGAGAGAAAGGGTGATGCAGAAGAGAACTGAATGCCTCCATAGAGGCCGCCTGCTCTGCTTGACATGATGATAATGATGGTATGGTACTTGTATGGTACTGTATGGTATGGTGGGTGTACTAAATACATAGACTGTCGCCGCTTTCACTTTTAAAACTCAGCTAGCGTAGCTCCCGTAGGCACTGTAGAACGTGACGATAATCGTCCGCTACCCATCGTCTCCCTTTCTTCTCCCATCTTTTGATCGGCCTCTCATCCATCTGTGAGAGGCCCGCCGGTCTGATCGGCGCCAATGCAGGGCCATCATCTTGTTCTTCGTCACTGCTGCTTGACCTTGAACTGTCTGAAGCCTCATCTCGATCGAGTTCGACTTCGACCTCGAGTTTGGGAGGAATCAGATCGGGTGGAACCGATCTTCCCAGGTGACGCCGAAGCTTGGACAAATTTCCGCGGCGAATCTCTTCGACACTCGTCGGACACTGCGGTAACATAAATGACACCATAGAGTCGGCTGGACTCGCGGGAGGTGGTGACCGTTCGGCAGTTGGTGCATCATGTTTAGAGGTCTCGAGGAGACCTGGGGATGATTTTGGCATTTTCGGAAGAGGACGTAGGGAACTGTACATGCAAGGAGTTAACATGAGACATGTAAATTCTAGAAGTATGAAGACAGACTATGAGCGGTAAGGGGGATAGGGTGTGGGTAGTGACACGGTCGATGACGACGGTGGTGAGGACGACTGCGTTGATGAAGGAAATGTCGACGAGGTAGATGAGGGCGAGGTATAAATCGGAGGAATGGGAAGACGTCGAGGCGATCTGAGCGGGCTTTGCTTTTGGGATAGCTCAGAGTGCGGAAGTTGGGCATGGCTTGAAGCACAATGGCAAATGCAAGTCGATGGTGAACAGGAATAGCTCGAGCCTATCAACACAGCAGGGCTTGTACCGTATCGCGGCATCTCAGAGACCGTGATAGAAAATGTCCTCGGAGAATCGAACATGGTCGAAAGGACAGCTGGTAAGGGTAAAGGAAGACCGTCTTTGGCTTTGGTGTAGCACGGGAGTATCAGGGGAGACCTAGTATCATGAAACACTTTTATGTGCTAGCTACGTGGAATGATGGGACGTATTTGGATGCCATGACCGAGATAAAACAAAAATAAAAACTCGTATGGGCAACGTAGCCGGTGTTGAATGCACAGCCGTAAAATCAATCGATTGACTGGCGATCGCAAAGGAGATTGTCAACCACGGCGTCTCGCCCTGCGGGGATGACAAGATCATGACGCCAGCACATCGTTTCTACTACCACCGCACCACCACCGCAGAGCGCAGAGCTGACTGGCATCGTTGTCATGCAGTATTTAGAAAGAGCCTGCCGCCTCTTCTGCCTCAGTCTCAACCCGACCGCTGATTTCCCACCGGCCCCAGCACTGCCGCGGACGGACCCATCTCCATTGAATTTGAATTTGCGAAGATAGCTCATCGCACACTACACCTGCAGAGCCAGAGGTGTAGATGTAAATTCTACTTTAATTTGATTTTCATTTCCTCCCACTGTGGGCTTTTCCGATGACACCGGAGTTCCCATGGGCGATACCAACAACAGCGGTATTAATTTAGCGGCGGGGACAGAAAATTGGGGCAAATGATTGGATGAAAGGAGATCAACCAGGCGGCCTGACACAGCCGCCGCCTGGCAGGGTTGGGAGCCACAAATATCGTAAGTTGTCGTTTGCCAAGTACACAGCCCTGAGCTTGGCCCCTCAGGCGTCAACTGACGTGCGCCGTGCGCCGTACGCCTTGACGACCGGGACCGGCCCGTTCTCGTCATCCGACTGACCGGGTTCGTCGGAGCAGCTCAATTTATTCACGGAAATCACATCTCTCGCACTCTCTACAGCTACAACGCCACCCAAATTGTAGCTTTCAGTGACGGTGAAGATGGGCGCAAGTCCGGGGAACGCGGAGGCGAATAGAGCGAGCACGAAGACCGAAAGCGGGAGAGCGGCATCAGGATCGAAGACACTGCACGCGAGATGGACCTTCTGAAAAGGAAAACGATAATGATCTGGTCCAAAAGTGCTGCAGTTTTTTCAAGTACACCCAATATTACGGTATCTAGATACTGTACTTGATAAAATGCTTCATACGAAGAAATAAAGGTCGTGAGCACGGCATCGAAGAGGAAATGAAGTGTATGGCGGAGATAAAGGGATGTAGTAGGGCCTCAGCCCGCGCTCTCCTGCTTGGTCTGTTTGTAATAAGTGTTGTTGCTAGGGCAGCACTGTGGTGTACACATGGCGCTGCCCATGACCAGAATGAAAAGAATATAAGTCCTAATCAAAGTGTCCAAAGGTCAATGGAGCAAAGGGTGTAAGTCCGCTCCGACCATGCTCATGTGGGCGCGCTCCTGGTGACATTCAAGCCCAGCTTCACGAGCACGCGGCCCAATATGGTTTATGGATTCAATTGTACTTAGCTGGGTTGTTCCAAAACAAAAGGGAATCAGATAAAGAAGCCAGCAGAGGCGACAAAAACTCGGTTGGCTGGTAGCGGGGTGCAACAAAGACATGTGAGCGTGCCCTTAGAGTACGTTCGCAGTGGCTACCAGTTAGCTAGTGGAGGGTCTGGCGCTGGTTCATTGCACGTATTCAATACGCTTCCCACTTCCTCCAGATCATCCACAGACGAAACGTGAAGCTCTCACATAGACATCCCACGTCCGGCAGGGGCCTGGCGAACTTTTTGGTAGCAGCAGATGACAACTATGACGGACATGACTCACGATAGTGAGGTTCGTCTAGATGCTGTTCTAGTTGTCTCCGCAGCAACGGTCGGAGGGACAAGAATAAGTGATGTAGAAGGGTGTTGCTGTAATTAGCGCAAGATTGTTTGCGATCTCGGGTAACAAACTCGGTAGGGTTGCAATATGACCTAGCCTGTGAGTAGGTCCATAGGTCGTCACACGTCATAGTCCGTACTTGTCACCTACATCATTCCATGGTGGTTGGCAAATATTGGCTGGGGAGTGTACGCGGTGTCAATGCGGGTTGCACAGAAGAAGTAACGTACGAGATACTGTATCCGCGTGGTACAGTTGTCAGATTCGGGGGCTAAGCCAAATCTGTAAAACCTTGATCCACGCCATTGTCGTAATTTTAGATGAAGGAGAGTATAGGAAACAATTAGGGAGGAAGATAAAGCCCCCTAGATATCATTGACGATGAGGGTTGTCTATGAGCACTCGCCACATCGCTGTAGTTCCGTCTCTCGGGACACAGGTATAACTGCCTATTGAATTGGAAAACGCACGCATTATAGATCTTTAACAACCTCGCTTCCTATGCGGTACAAAGGGTAAATAAAGGGCTCGGAGACATTACCACAGCGAACGGTCGCCAAAGTATCGCTCCCGTGCCTCAGCACTGAGGATATGAACAGCAAAATCGCCAGCGTCCACCATGGCCCAACCGTCATGGGTGTTTGTCCGTGCCTTCTTTGGGAGATGAAAGGGCGGCTCCATGGATAGTAGCTATACATCACTTTAGTACGAGTCGCCGTTGACCGACTGGGGTTACCAGACGCACCGTCCTTCGAACGAGCCGTATGAGGGACTCAATCGCTCCGCGGTTCTCTGTTCCTTCTTTCACCTACGTGAATCATAAGTCTCAACGTGACTGGAAAGTAGAGCTGGGGTTGCACCTGTGCCAACACGATCCAGTTCCATATACCCCCAGGTTCGAGGAAACCTTCGCCTGCATATGTACTGCCACGTCTACGACGACCTTTCGGAGTGGACATCGGAAGTGGAGGGCCCGGCGGTTGCGGAATCGGGTTGCGTACGAGTAATTTGGAAGGCTCGAGGTACGGTGATTGGACCAGCTGTGCATGTAAATTTTGCAACGCGAGAGGCACGCCAGGTGGAGGAGGCGGGGGGAGCGTTCTTCTTTGAGAGGAGGCTGGTTGAGTGAGCAATGTTTCCGAGGAATCAATGAACCATGGCACGCGGGAGGATACTGAGGAGCTTATGTACCGCAAAGAGCACCTCGCGGCTGCCATTGTGGTATGCGTAAGACAATCGGAGACGCACATCCGCGCGATGACGCCATATTCCCCTCCGAATACAGTACATCCTTTCCTTTAACTTGACCAGGTCAGTATACTCATGCCCTATCCTACGAAAATCAAAGCCATTGGTATCAATGAGACTGGCGGGGTCGAGGTCATTCAGGTCCTCGAAGTGCCCTTTCCAAACGTGAAAGCGACCGACCTTCTCATAAAGGTGCATCATATATCGTATATTAGTGATGGTAGTCAATGTCGAGCAACTCGCAGGTTGAATGGGCTGGTGTCAACCATGTCGATACTTATCTCAGGTACTGTACTGCCCTGTGATTGATTGCATATACCCACACCTGACTACATACTGAGGGCCGGCCTATACCCAACGCAGCAGCGTCCCCTCCCTATTTCCAAGGAAGTATCAGGAGTTATACTAGAGTTGCCCTCCGACCCATCCGTCCTCGAGAGCTCCGATTTCAAGAGTCGGGGTTTCAAGAAAGGGGGCCGCGTTGCACTCGTGAATCTTCCCGGCGTTTCTTCATCCCCATCTGCTTATGTTGTTACAACCCAAATCCCATCAGGATCGTCTGGGCTCACTCCAGGAGTATGTTGCGGTAGACTGGAATACGACTGTTTACGCTGTGCCAGACGGGATCTCTACTCGTGTCGCTGCGGCCGCACTCCTTCAAGGCCTCACAACTCTCGCACAACTGACTGAGTCTTATGATGTGAAAAACGGAGATACTGTCCTCATTCATACTGTAGCTGGCGGTGTTGGGCTGCTACACGCTCAGGTAGCCAAGGCCCGTGGTGCTACGGTTATTGGCACCACCTCTACCCCAGAGAAGGCAGAGCTTGCAAAGGCCCATGGCGCTGACCATGTTATCCTCTACAAACAAGAAAACACAGTCGAGCGCGTGCTCGAGCTCACGAGTGGAAAGGGGGTGAATGTCATCTATGATGGTGTAGGGAGGTCAACGTGGGTCACGATCTAGGCGATATTTGGTCTAGCCTTACATGCTGCAGGTTCGACGACGACTTCAAGATGATCAAGCGTAAAGGCACGATTGTGTCCTTTGGCAACGCATCTGGCCTAGTCGAACCCGTGGACCTGCTCAAGCTTGCTGAGAAGAACGTCAAGCTCCTTCGTCCCACGTGGGTTGCTCGTGTTTCCCAAACGTTATGTCGTCTCACCCTTGCGTGCCGTTCTGAACCAGGGTTGCCAACTACATGGTGACACTGGAGGAACGCAATCGTTACAGCGCGGAGCTCTGGGAATTGATATCCAGTGGGGCCCTGAGGATCAACATTCACACTGAGTATCCCTTCACGGCCGAGGGCGTTCGTCAGGCACATTCAGATCTTACGACTGGTCAGACTACTGGCAAGCTTGTGATTAAAGTCGCCGACTAGTCGGATTTCCTCACATGAGGCTTAAACGAGGTGTCGCGTTATGCAGTATGTATTAACACCGCCTGAAATGCAGTGACCTGGTGCGTTCTCCGAGACTCCGCCTCGAGGGTGGCGTAAGTGTCAGTCGCTACTCGATTGTTAGTCGAGTACTGTTGTGTGCCGGACAAATTCCCTATACCCTGACGGGGAGCCTCGTGGCAAACGCGTGTCCACGGACACGTACTCTGGCTTATAGTTTCGGGGATCCCTGCAAGTTTCTGCACAATCGTCATGTCTTTGCTTCCCATTGCCGTCGTCGTCGTCGCATTTTTCTTCCTTTTCACATTACTAGGTGAGAAGACCCGGAAACCTGAACAGCCGCAAATTCCGCAAGCTCCCCAAACCCCTCCTCCAACTGAGACACCTCAAACGCCCCAAGACAAGCCTAGCCAAGAATCACCCCCCCGACCTACTTCGGTAGATGGGCTGGCTTCATTTCGCTTTGTTGAGGGCAACTCCTACGCGAAGCCCGCAACTATCTCGCCGCCTAGACGCCATCCTTGCCGCGTCTGCGGAGTGCCTTCTACCAAGCGCTGTCTTCGCTGTAAGTCGGTCTACTACTGCTCTCGGGAGCACAGCACTCAGGCAAGTCTCCGTCGCGTACATCGAAACTCTATGCATCTAATGCTGCGGCGTCAAAATTTAACAGGATTGGCGGACACACAAACCGCACTGTTTGCCCAGCTTGGCTCGCAGCCGCTCTCCCTCAAGAACGCGACCGAGTCCTCTCCCAGATGCCGAAGAACGCGCGCGGGGCCTTCGCCCGGGCGACGCAATCACCGTCGCAGCGTACTTCTTCGGAGTCGACGCCGATGCGCCACGCGTCGTCCAAGTGACCTGCACGCTCAAGGAGCCGGAAGAAGAAGGCTACATGTGGCACAGCCCGGATTTTAAGGAATACGCCCAATGGCCTGCGCTAGGGTATGTCGGTCTGCGTCGTATGACACCCGCGCCGACCGCACCACTACTCGATCACGGGCTGTCGTTGTTCTTTCACGAGTTTGGGCTTTTTGATGAGCAACGGCCCAATCGGTGTGTCGAGAAGTTGGTCGGGGGGCCAGGCAAGACGTGCCAGCAGTGGGTAGGAGACATCATGCTCTTCCGTGAAGAAGTTTCCGATCGGTATTGTGATGTTACGGAAGAAGATTTGGCTCCTGCTATCGAGTACTTCCGGGATTACGGTCGTTTGTAACAACTAGATGTTTGGGCTTTGAATCGGAAATATTACTTATTTATTCCCTATGATCTCACGTCAGATGGTACGCTTCATTGTCTCAAAATGTGGCTGATGGACTAGATGCTCGTGCTTGAGGATCGCATATGAGGATCTGAAAAGTAGGACATGCAGTGTACTCGTTGTTGGGAAGCCTTCTCAGTCTTTGACACAGGTCGTCCGCACCCTGGGTAGAAGAATTGCCGGAAAAAGACTCTGGAATAAGCGGGGAGTAAGGATGATCAAGCGGTGCGATGGACGAGCATCGTCGCAGGGGCAAGACAGAAGCGGGGAGACCAAATGACTGGCAACGATACATTGTACGCGAATCTTAATGTCGAGTCTTTGCCTTGCTCCAGAAGCCCTAGTTCGACGGAGTTCAAAAAGGCTCCCCTGATGGCATACCCGGTACCCGAGAAGAACACGTTCCACGGTTCATGAGGCACGAAGTAATATATTCCGTCAGGGCCATCACATAGATCACATGTAGATGTGAGTTGATTGTTGTATTGGGTGGTAACCCAGATGTTCGTCATTCATCAGATTAATCAGTGGCCATGACAGTCTAGCCATTCGAACTCAGGGAAAATCCAAGGTGGTTGAACGCCTGCCAGTGTTCTGGGCTGCAACTATGCACAGAGGGCCGCTTCGTCGGCTCACCACCATGATCTAGGACTTATTGTGTCGAAATTCGACGAGCGGTGATGACTGAGATGAGGCGCTGATCGCAGTCGCCGAGCGCTCAGGCCTCTGATATCTCCCCCCCTACAGTAGGCTGCGGAGAGTCGTGCGCATGAGGCTTACAAGTAAGACCGAAACCTTATCAAAGAAATGAAAGTCAGGATCGCAGACACATGAAGCAAGTGATATACTGTATGAAGGGACCGCAGTACCGGAAGTTGAACATGACGATGATGCACGTGGCGCAGTAGAGGCCTATCCAATTCACGAAAGTGCAAGAGTGAAGAGAGCGATGCTGAAAGATGTCGAAGCTACGGATGGCAAATTAGGGCTAAACAGGTCCCGTTCTATCCCGGAAGGAGCAGGGTGTCGACACCGCAGAGAAAAGCATAAAAATGTATATCATTGGATTAGTTGACCATGGCGGATATCCGATAGATATATAAAGACGTGCTCCCCAGTGAAGATGGGTGTCGGTGCAAGGTACCATTGAGGGACGTCGACGAAAAACGCGACATCGCGGTTTTCGATGACGATAGTGCTTTGGTATTGGATAGTACTTATGTGAACTAGTTCCACTTAGACCATGCCTATCTGGAGTGTCCGGATGACTCGGATGACTCGGAGTTTCGGAATATTCTATGTGGAAGATACGTCCGGAGTGGTGAGGCCTTGTAACTTCCCATTTCTGGTTGCACAACATCACGGCGAAATCGATTGGTTTCGGAGGACCGAGGAACGGCACAATCACGGACTCATATTCATAGCCAACAGCTGCTCCCGTCTCCCAGAGATGAATGATGTGATTCGAACGTCAAGCGGCCAGGCAACTCGAACCGTTTGGAAGCAGTCGCCGGTCACCATTGGCATTAGGCTTGTGGTCGCGTGAGCAAGGGGGGTTGAACGTGAAAGTTCTGTCACGTTCCTTTTCCGGGCGTCCAACCGGCGCCTGCCAGTGCTGGGACTCGACACTAGTCCACCATCCAGGTCAACGTCAACGACCCTGACCCCCATATCCCGAGAGCAGTCGGCATCATGGCTATTCGCGCCTCCATTACCATATCTGTCACCTCCATCCTCCTTGGTGCGTCCATACACGCTCCCTTGTTGTTCAGCAGAGTCTATGGCTGATCCACTCAACCTCCCAAATGCATTTGCATATAGGCCTGCTTTTTACCCATTGGATTGCAGACTCACTTACTCTCTGGAGGACTCCGGTCACCGATGCCCATCTCTGGGTGGCAGCTAGATACTACCACGTGCTCACCAAAGGGGCACCAGGTATTGGCTATGTCGTTGCCACTACAGCCATCCTTGGCGCCGCGACGATTCTGTGGAGTCTGGGCGACGGGGAGGCGGGTAACTTGATGTTCGATGGTGGCAGTATCTGTGAGTTCTCACTTGTTTTTTTTGCTGTCCGAGTCATCTTGTTGAGGCCTGCCATCATGTCCCGACTAGTCCTATATGGTACTGCCATTGCCATTTATGTGAAATCCGTGCTTCCCAGTATGTAGGTTTCACTTGGTCCCGCTGAGGTTAGTCGTGACTCACACTGCTTATAGGCATATTCACCAACTTTGTCGTGCTCCCGCCTGACCTCCCTGGTGCCAAATTCCCACCCGATCTGCGCGCCCCAACGCTCGGACTTGCATCGAGCCATCTCATCTGTAGCGTCGCCCTTACTGGCGTGCTCGCCTTACAGACTGGCCGGTGGTGGGCCGAGCGTGCGGATGATGACGTTAACACGACAGAGACGCTCAGCGCGGCTAGTCGTGGCGGCAATGGGGGCGAGAAAGAAGGCAGCAGGCCGGAGGCTAAGATCGCTCCGAAGGATAAAGGCATGTTCGTGGCACCCGTTCCTTCAACATAAGAGGTCGATGCACAGCTGCCCCCTTTCCCGTTGTTACATCTTACGCAGAGCGTGGAACTTTTCTCAAAAATGGCTTTAGGGCCTCATACAGGTGTTCAACTCGGGGCGGGCCACTTACAGAATGACGGGAGATAAGAAATATACGATTGTATATATAGCGTAGAGCGGTGATTATGCAGCATGGCTACGGATTTTACTCTTGTACGATATCCTCCTTGCGTGGCTTGGACTCTTTAATCTCGCCCAACAAGCTCCGCGCGTCCGTCTCGTCATTCTCGATGACGATCCCCAAACCTTCCTCGCGTGCGAGCCCGAGGACGTGCTCGAGCTCGACGTACCCATCGTGGTCGACATCCAGCTTGTCAACAACATGCGCAACAACATCCTCCTCTGGCCGGTGCCGGATCATGGACAACGCCTTGGCAAGGTCTCGAATCGGGATGCGGCCTGCTGCATCGCACGCGATGAGTTGCAAGGAGCTGCCCACACGCGCATCGTATGCCTCAAGCTGCTTATCCAGTTTAGTCAGCATGTTGCGGATACGCTTCACAAGTGCCGCCGCTTTTGGGTCCTGTGAGTCAAATGGTCGGCAGTCAGCAAACACTGCGTGCACGGTGGCCAGATTAAGACAAAAGCCTTACCTCAGCCTCCTCACTCGCAGCTTGCTGGTTCTCCTCCATAAGAGCACGCAACTCGTCACGTTCCTGGATGACGGATGACTTGGCGGAGAGTACAGAGAGGACTTCGACGAGCTCCTTCAGCTGCTCCGTCGTCATGCGTGTGTCTTCTTCCGAGGGCTCAGGGCACAGCTACTCCCGGACCTCCATCAGTTGTCCCTCTCTATGACAAGGAGAACCACAGGACGCGTACCTCAGAGTCAGGCAGCAATGATTCGGCCATCTGCGCCTCCTCCTCACGTTTTGAGCGCTCTGAGGCTTCACGTCTCGCCCGCCGCGCATCCTCCTCTTTCTGTTCTTGCTCTTCTTCGTCCTCGATGAGCTCTTCTTGTTGCTGAAGCACCTCAAGTCGCTGCTTATATGACGCCTTTTCAGAGTCGACTTCCAGCTCCGCTTCGTTCAACTACGTTTCCATCAGCCACGATATCAAGGGGCGAGATAATGAGGATGTATCGCACAAGGTTGTCCGGCAATCCGCTGAGCACATGCTCGAGACTTCGCACGACGGCCGCCCGGCTGTTCTCATCCTCTCCGGGCTTGCGGTCAAATTCAAACGCGCGGCCGAGGATGAGTAGCACGCCCGAAACGCGCTCGTTGAGGTGCAGCTGGATCCACGTGTCGAGGTCTTCACGCAGAGCTGCGGGGCTTACACCGTACGTGCGGATACCTCGGCTTTGGCAGGCATGCTGCAACTCGGCTGTGCTCAGCTCGTCGACGCCTTCAGCGAGAATCGCTTGGTCGTCCCGCCGTATTTGCAGCAGCCGCGATCGGATGGCGCCACGTAAGAAATTGTCCGTCCCGAACGCATTGAGGCCCATGTACCGACACGTTGAGGTCAGCTGTGGACGGGAGAGGTTGTCGAGTGTAAGGTCGTCGTCAAAGAGTTTGGCGACGTTGATAATATCTTCCGTCGATGGGGATTCGCCTGTGGAGCGGACCTCGAGAGAAATTCTTGTTGGCTTGGATGGAGGTCATTCAAGGTAGAGGACGCACCTTGCGGAAAAACTCTTTAAAGGCATCACTGCCTAGAATGTGCGCGTTCGCCTTGAGGCCAGACTCACGGAGTGTCTCCTGAAGGAATTTAGCCATCTCAAGTCTCACGCGGAGGAGCTTGCGGGCCTTTTCTTCCTGTCGAATAGTGCATGCGTCAGAGCGAACGGTCTAAGCAGATAGGAATAACGGGCACGTGCAGCTGCGAATTTGTCTTCAAACGTAGAAGGAAGCATGTTTGGGAAGAGCTTTAGGGCGACTGGGAGCAGGAACTCCATGAAAGGAACCATGATGAAGACGGCAAATGGAATCACTCGTAACAAGTCCTGAGTCGTCCGTCTGAGCTGTACATTCAGTCAGTCGTCAGTATTTGAACTTGTCAGGTAAATACTACGTACCTGTCTCCGCTCACGACGTGTGAGGGTTTCACCTTGGAGGATCTTTCTCTGTAGACGTGCCGAGATGCGGACCTCTTTGGCGAGGAGTTTAGTGCCGTGCCAATAATGCTGCGCCTCATGCTTGACTTTCTTCCACGCACGCGAGAGTACGGGCTCTGTCGGTTCTGTACTTTTTGGAGCCGGTGGGGAAGGTGGAGGCGAGGAAGGGTCGGTGGTGACTTTAGTCGACTGGAAGCGAGTCAAAAACACCGGCCCCGCCCGGTGAAGTTGCAGAGGCGTGGAGACACCGTGTCGCGAGTGCGAATACGTGATCACGCGCAGACGCGTCGCATAGTTGCGACGGGCGACAGCAACGAATGCAAGTGGCGGCGAGCGAGGCAACCATAGAGACATAAAGGCAAGGAAAGTCGAGTTCGATGATGACCTGCCCGAGCACGTTTGCGTAACTTTTAGCACGTACGCGTCCCACTCGGAGTCCCGGCCGCATGCCGGCCGTCACCTTGATGGATGACTATGGCTACATTACTCGACCCAACCAGCCGAGAGTACAAGCGCGCTAGGAGACACCACACTAAAACTACTAAGAATCGCGCAGAGGGCTTCGATACAGAGTTAACGCCTTTCAGGGCAGCAGAGAAGAAATACAAAGCTCGCTTTCCTCCCCCAGATCTTTCTGATGTGCTTGACCTCGCTTTGCTGGACGCGACCAGATCTGCAGAAACCGAGCAGGCGGCGTGGAAAGGCAGCGCTGATACAGTTAAGGTCAAAGAGATCAACCTCAAGGGTGAGCTCGCCGCCAACGACGCGAGAGTGCGGAAAGCATTTACCGTCGCCGGCATGCCTGGTGGGTAGTATCCGACGACGGCCCTATGAAATTTAATGTCCTTGCTCTGACTTTGGCCTCACATCCTACTTGAAGGGCTGGTGATTCTACCGTCTTTTGTCTCAAAAGACACGCAGCGGGACTTGATCAAATGGTCCCTCTGTGATCATGCCAGAGGCCCGAACGAAACTAATCTGGACACGCATTACTTCCTTCCGCCGTCCGGCCTCTGGAAAACTTACCTCTACTCGCCTGAAACGATCATCCAACCTCGCGCTCCTTCCTCACCAACTTCGGCACTACCGGACTCCCCAGGTCCGCGACATCTTATCTCGAATACCCCCGCTTCGCCCGCGACTTTCTCTCTCCTAAGGAGTATGTCACGGACCCCTCCAGCGCCATCCACGCACGCGCAGCCGCTTAGCACCGCACAGCTCCTCCCCCGCCTGCGCTGGGCAAACATCGGTTGGTCTTATGATTGGGGCACGAAGCAGTACGACTTTGCGCGTGAGGTGCAGCCAGTGGGCGAGCCTTTCCGAAAGGTGTGCCTTGAAGTGGTGCGTTGCATCTGTTGGAACGACGTATTTGGGTGCGCGGACACAGAATCACTCGATGGCTGGGGAGACGGTGGCCCCGACTGGCAAGCATGGGAAGAGTCGTATGGTCAGTACCCCGAGCGGTTTACTCGGGCCCACGTCCGCGTTTGTAGGTGTAGCTCAAATTATGCACTTTTTAGAACCCGACGCAGGCATTGTTAACTTTTATCAAACCAAAGACACCCTTATGGGTCATGTTGACCGTTCCGAGATCTGTGCCACCTCTCCCCTCGTGTCGATCTCGTAGGTCTTCCCCTCTTCCCATTATCCACCGTCTTGATTAACGTCCATCAGCCTCGGCAACGCCGCAATCCTCCTCATTGGCGGCCTCACGCGCGATGTCGCACCCATCCCCATTTTGCTGCGTTCTGGTGACGTCGTCGTCATGTCCGGTCCCGCATGCCGCCGCGCATACCATGGCATTCCGCGCATACTTGAGGGAACGCTACCGGAACATCTTGGGGAAGGTGTTAATGTCGATGATGGAACGTGGGCGCCGTATGCGCAGTATATGCACGCGACGCGAATCAATATAAATGTCCGGCAGGTGTTTCCTAAGGGATTCAACCCCGACCTTGAACATCCTCATGACTGATAGAGATTTCTGGTCATTGGTACGGCAGTAGCTTGGGTTGACAATCTCGGTTTCTTATGGCCATATACATTATTAGTGCGGAGAATGTTATGGATGTCTAATGTCTACGATTCAAATAAGTTGGAGCATTGCGAATGAGGAGGGGGGAAGAGTTGGTTTCTACGTGTATTAAACGGAAGCTAGTAGACATGCTGCGCTGCCGATGTGTCGTCGCACGTCATGGTGGTCAACATCATGCGCTGAGTGTACGAGGTGAGCCTCAAGAATACAGGCAAAGGCAAGCGTACGTACAGTCTTCGACCTCTCCCCAGCGCTCGATCTGGCTAGCGACCTCCACTTGAGACGCCAGAGCTGCCTGCTCAGCGGTGATACGACCATGCACGAGTGCTAGTGCTATGATGAACGACTTGGTCGTATACGTTGCACGCTCCATCGCTGGCCACGACTCGTACATGAGCCAACCGCATATCAAGATGTTACAGCGAATAATACGCAACCGGCCATTTGCCACGGATCTAAGCTCTGAAGCACCTTGTCCAATTTCTTCTTTGTCGCTTCTGGCTGGGTGCTGAATAGCACAGAGTCGGAGGTGAAAAGGTCTACGTCGAAGGTGTCACGTGCCCATTTAAGAAGGGGATTCCAGTGCTCATCTTGCAGACGCACAAGTGGTTCGGGATAGTTCTGGTGAAAGCTGACCCACCGTGTGTTGGGGAGCGAGCAGAATCAGCAAAGCGGGAAGAAACATACCAGATAGTATCGGTATCGAGGTACTTAAGCAGGGCGCTGCGAACATCCATTCGTGCTGCACTTTCATTCATTGTGTCTATCGCGCGTGCTGCCAGCGAGGTCTACCCTCACATACGTTAACTGATGGACAGAGAACCGCTTGACATTGAGCTAACCAAAACAACATACCATGGGCAACGCGTGCGGTTTGAGCACATTCCGTTGATTTTCCCACTCTGTTACAATGAGCGTTGCGGCGAGGTGTTTTGAACGAGGCAGGAGTAAAGGTTCTCCCCTGGGAGTCTTAAGAGGGCGAGAATCAAGTGTGATGGCGAGAGTGTCTCCTCGTTCCTCGAGGTCAACAGTTTTCCAAAAACGTTTGAGTGTTGTCTCTGCCCCTGCACGTGGATGAGTTGACGAACGGAGCATTGGTCCGAGAGGACCACATACGATTTGTTGCGGTAACTGGGGGGCTGCCATCTAGAGACGCGGTCGACGCTAGTCTGCGGAAGGCCCATGCAACTCGTGGGATGTTGCGTATTATTGTATGAGCCTGAGAGAGCCTGAGAGAGCTAGCCATCCTCGCGCTCACGCGGCTCAGTTACGACCAGGGAATTTGAAGTCACCATCACGTGGTGTCAAAGCGCGCCACTCGGCTGGATGCGGTCGGCCCAGTCGTTCACCGTCACGGTCACCGCTGTGCACCGTTAACGAGTCGCTACTAGGCGTGATGTCTAAGAGCACTCAGGGGAGTGGCCATGCTGGGATGAGGCAACCAATGATCTCCAGCTTCTTCTCGCAAAGCGCAAAAAGTGCTGATACTAGTTCTGAACCCCTCAAGCCCTTCAGCTCTAATTCGCTAATAGACCTCACCATCTCGGACGACGAGGGGCCACCGGCTAAGAAGCAGAAGGTGGTACACAAGCCAGCTTTGAGATCTGCTGGTCCACAATACCAGCCCCCATCTCTGCATACTCCTGCTTCTCAGTGGCGCTATGAACCTTCACTGTCGCCAGAGAAGCGTCCCATGGATCCACAGGCCAAGAGGCGGCGCGAGCTATTCTCAAAGCAACTCTTGGCAGAGAACAGCTCATCCATCGACACGAATGACCAGTCGGACGGGTGCGGCCTTCCTAGTGACCGCGCGGACGGGGAACCAAATTCTTCTGGAGTTGAGTCCGACAGCAGGTTCAAACAATTGCAACAGTTGTTCAGTCGCAAAGCGGAGCAGAAGAAAAGGGGAAAGGCGACTCAAGAAAAGCCCTCAAGAAAGCAGGCGGCGCTCGGCCCCAGCGGGGAGCCATATACTGCGCTGGAGCTGCAGGTATGGAGTTCCTCCCTGACCGGCGCGGAGATGCTCATATCGAGCAGGTCCTTCAACTTAAAACCAAGCATGAAGGCGTACTGCTGATGATAGAGGTTGGCTACAAGTATAAATTCTTCGGGGAGGATGCAAAGGTTTGCTGGGTCAAGTTCACCTTGTTATTCCTTATTCAAATTGGCGCCCAGATAGCTGCCAAAGAGCTTGGAATCGTTGCATATCCAGACCGCAACTTCATCGTCGCATCAATACCTACACATCGGCGCGATATTCATCTTAGAAAGTGACGACTTCGACATACCGTGAATGCCTTCCTCTGAAACTCCTTCCACAGGCTGTTATCTCGTGGGCATAAAGTCGGCATTGTGGCTCAAACCGAGACTGCGGCCCTGAAGAAGGTCGGCGAAAACCGTAATGCGCCGTTCGAGCGAGAGCTCACGCATCTTTATACTGCTGTAACGTGGGTCTACTACATCGCTTATTCCATTCCGGAGTTCTGACTTTGATCGGTCTTTAGATATGTCGACGACATGGACTCTGCTGATGATGTAGATGCAGGTAACGCGCCGTTGTTAATGTGCGTAGTCGAACAGCTACGTGGCGGCATGGGGCCCGATGAGAGGGTCAATATTGGGATGATTGTCATCTGCCCCAGTACAGGCGACGTCGTATGGGATGAATTTGAAGGGGAGTTACCTATTGATCTATTTTTCTTGTTATGCTAAGAGTACGTTCAGATGGTCATATGCGCACAGAGCTCGAAGTAAGTTTGTTTCTGTCCTTCAACTACGACCGCTCATGTCCTCGCATCAGACAAGAATGGTTCATTGCAAACCTGCAGAGCTATTACTAGCTGAGCAGGGGCTGACGAAGCCTACTGAGCGAATGCTCAAGCATTTTTCTGGGTGCGTTCCTTGGGCTCCGCCCACGCACAATTTTGACGCCAATGTTTCCAATAACAGGAGCGCTACAACAGAACGCAGAATTCGAATAGAACGGCATAAGAATACGATGTCATACACCGATGCTTTCGACTCCGTATCCCAATTTTACACCCAAAAGACTCAATGTGGGAAGGCATCGACGAACTTTACGTCAGGTCAGTATCTTGCCTCACTCGTGAACTAGGTACTAACATGGCACAGGCAAATTGATGGCTGAAGTGGCCGATTTTCCGAAACAAGTCATTGTCGCCCTGGCGCAGTGCATCGAATACTTGTCTGCTTTTCGCATTGCTGATGCATTATTGGCAACAAACTTCTTCTCCAAGTTTACAACTAGGGCACACATGCTTCTTAATGGCAACACCCTCACAAATCTGTACGTACTAAGCTCCCGTTGCGGTACTAAAGGAAGGTGACAAGGCACAACCAGAGAAATTTATCAGAACGACACGGATTTTACGAGTAAAGGATCTTTAATGTGGATTTTGAATAAGACTGTCACGAAGTTTGGATCGAGACTATTGCATAGCTGGGTTGGGAGGCCTCTCGTGGACACGAAGTGAGTTCGTCCCCTTCTGACACTTCCGCGAATTTAGGACATTTCAGAGTTCTGCAAGAGCGAATAGATGCCGTCGAGGAAATCATTTCGACCTCATCCCAACATATACACGCCCTGCGCCCAGTTTTGAAAGGTCTACCAGATCTAGCTAAGGGCCTTTGCCGAATTCAATACGGAAAGGTATTCAATCTTTCATCGCGTACAGGCTGCGGTGCTGAGCCAGGAGTTTCCAGTGTACTCCGAAAGAGCTGGCCATCTTGCTGCCCGCCTTCAATAAAGTCGCTACCATCTTCCCAACCTTTGAAAGTCTTGCCACAGTCGGGTTTAAGTCAGCTCTCCTCAACGGTATCTTCTTCGCGCTGCCTCTACTGCGCGAACCGGTCCAACAGCTCATCGGTGCTGTCGTGCTAAAAAAGGCAGCCGCTGGGAATAAGGCAGAAATGTGGGTCGACTCTGAGCGATACCCAGAAATCGCAGATGCGGACGGAGTAAGCGCGTGTGGAGTTTATTCTATGTCGGGTCCTTACTGATTTGTGAAGGCTATACTATTGATAGAGAAGGAGCTCGACGACCAGCTCAAAATCAGTAAGCAGAGGAGTCTGACATTCGTGGGTAACATCTAATCGGTCGAAGTCAGGGGACAATTGAAGAAGCCTGGGCTTCAGTGGACAACCAATTCGGGCGATGAGGTAGGAAAGCTCGGAAACACCATTCAATATCTGACTGGCCCTGATAGTTCTTGGTGGAAGTCAGCCGCTTTGAGGATATGAGCAAGATTCCACACACTTGGTTCATGCAGAGCAGGTAAAGTGCGCATTATCCTAAAACGGTCGTCGACTCAATATCTGGGCAGCACGAAGAAAGTGCGTAGGTATTATACACCTGCAGTAAGAGAAAAACTCGCACTGCGAGAACAGTTTCGAGAGACGCGTGATGCAGCTGCCAACAAGGCCTTCCTTTCCTTCCTCGAAGACATCGCGCACACTCAATACGCGATCTTGCGTGACGCTGTGAATAAGCTCGCAATGATCGACTGCCTACTCAGCCTCGCCCTCGTTGCCATGCGCAATAACTATGTTAAGCCTCAATTCACAGCTGAGCAGGATGTGCTCGAGATTGTCGACGGGCGACACCCGATGGTAGAAGCACTACGCGCCGACCCGTTTGTTCCGAATAGCGTCGTTCTTGGCGACGATGAGCCACGCAGCAAAGTCATCACGGGCCCGAACATGGGAGGGAAGAGCTCGGCCGTGCGTATGATCGCGCTCATCGCAGTTATGGCACAGATCGGGTCGTATGTACCTGCAACAACTGTGAGGCTGAGCATGCTGGACGGTATTCTGACGCGCATGGGTGGTAAGTACATGGGTCGTACAGAAGTCGATTTGAACCGGTCTAAGTAAGGCTTTGCAGCTTCGGACGAACTCGCACGGGGGCGTTCAACATTTATGGTCGAGATGTCGGAAACGAGCGATATACTGACCAACGCTACGGACAAGAGTTTGGTTATCCTCGACGAGCTTGGGCGAGGTACATCGACCTTCGATGGTGTATGCATCAGTTTGCGTCTGAGGGTCCAGTGTTATGGGAATCTGACTTTTATTCCAGATGGCGATCGCTCATGCCGTTCTTCATTATCTCTTGCACACGAAACGCTGCAAGACGCTCTTTATCACCCACTACCCGCTCGTCGGGGCGGATCTAGCGCGACAGTTTCCTCAGGATATTGACAATCTTCATATGGGTTTCACTGAGGATACGCGGATCAATGGCATGCGGGAGATTACCTTCCTGTACCGTCTCACCAAGGGACTTGCCACAGAATCATTTGGGATCGAGTGCGCACGGCTTGCAGGCATTGCGGAGGATGTGCTGGAGACTGCCGCCCAGCATGCAGACAAGATGCGTGTCTTGATTGAAGAGAAGACTAAGCGGAGCAGGTAAGCATTTGCAGGGTCGTTCTCTGGTTTCCGGTGGGTTGACTTGATGTTAAGGGTCCGAAAAGCCCTGAGGTTGCTGAGTACATGCTCGGGTGACTCTCTCGCTGACGCTACGGCCGCTGTGAAACAATTACGGGGCATAATCTCTCCGGCTGAGGGTGAGGAATTCCTCAGCCCAGGTCTCCAAGAGGTAGCAACGCTTCAGGGAAGCCACCCGCTTGTCCCGGAAAGCGGGGTGGTTTAGCACGTTCGGCTATATCATTGCATCTACTTAATTTGCTTAACGCTCTGTGTCTGTCGGTGGGACCTGCTAGAACGGCAGTCCTCAGTAGGAATCTTTGAAAGTCACGGTGGGTTGTGCATAGACATCCATCTTTGTCATACCCATCAAGGTACTAAATAATAACTGGAAATCACGAATGTTGTTCAAGTGTGCTTGTATATAGTCGGCAAGACGCACAGGTCCAACCCGGGGACGGGCCGTTAGAAGTATTTGAACAGCCATCTGGAGTTCATTTAATCATGTCGTAAGTTCCACGCTAAAAGCGCACATCAAGACAGACGGCCATGGCAGCTAGTTGCCAGGATATGATTGTTCTCTTCGGGGATTCACTCACACAGAGGAGCTGGGATCCAGAGCTTAAGGGCATTGGTGCTCGTCTTGCCAGTATGTCAACACCATAGATTGGTATGTGCGACACCTCGAGATCACGCAGCATCGTCACGGTAGATTTGTATGCGCGAAAGCTTGACGTTGTAAACCGCGGCTTTTCGGGGTATAATACGGACTGGGCACTGCCAGTCTTAGAGCAGGTGAGTCAACTCTATTAGCATGTCATAGCTCATTATCTGAAGTAGGGCTGGACCAGATCATCGCGAAGCGGGAGTACGTGCAACCTCAGACCCCACACGTGCGGCTCCTTACCATTTGGTTCGGAGCAAATGACGCGTGTCTACCAGGGTTCATACAACACGTCCCCGTTTCCCGGTTCTCGGAGAACCTGACGACTATGGTGCGCGCCATTCAGGCACCCGATTCACCCTGGTATTCTCCCGAAATAAAGCTTCTCTTGATCACACCGCCACCCGTTCATGTTCCCAGTATGGAGACGGACATGCAACCGACAAGGACATTCAATGTCACAAAGGCTTATGCAGAGGAAGTGAAAAAGGTAGGCGAAAGGGAGCATGTCCCCGTAGTGGATGCATGGACAAGAGTATGGGAGGCAGCAGGAAAGAACGAGGAGGAAATGAAAGCGTACTTTACGGATGGATTGCACTTGGGCGAAGCTGGATATAAGGTAAGCGCGTATAGTGCAATTGAATACTGGACGGTGACATCTTGGGTGTAGATCGTATTTTCCGCGCTGCAAGAGGCAATAATCTTGGAGTATCCCGAGCTCTACCACGAGAATCTCCAGAGTGTCTTTCCATTATGGGATTACTTCCATAGTCACACGCTAGAGGAGTTCAAGGCCGAGGATTGGGTGGGCGAGAGAAGTAGAATAAAGGAGTGAATTTCCTTTCGTTTCCATAGAGTACCTACAATACAGACGAGGAGAACACAAGGTTAGGGTTTGCAACACAATGCGTGACAACTAAGACGCGTTATGTCACACTATGCGCTCATCGTGTGACGTCAACACGACGCGACCACGACCACGACCAGAAGCCGGATCGACCTTGTACGCATCACTTTGATCCGACCAAACCTCCGTCAGCGTCAGAATGTCGCAAGTATTTTCTTCTTTGTTTTCGTTTTTTCTTTCTTTCTTTCTCTCTATCCTGACCATGAATTCTAGGCACAAGGTCGCATTTACCGATGAGGAGGATGCTCTACTCATGAAATATATCGCGACATATAATCCACAACCTAAAGGGCGCTTGGGCATGAAGTTATACGAGAGGCTTGTAGAGAATGTGCGCGCGGTGCTTAGTGTGATGCTATACGATTAACTTCCGCGTCAGGCAGAAGGGAAATGGTCTTTCGCCTCCCGCCATTCGGTCCAGTCATGGCGCGAGCGCTACAAGACTAATCAGCGACGGTTCGACGCTCAAATACTCAAATACCAGAAGAAACATGGGATACCTGCTGACCCTCCAGATATCCCTTCTTCCCAGGCTTCGGGGCGGCGTGGTGTTAGGAAGAATCTTACGACTAGCCCGGTTTCACGTGCCAGAGCTATCAGGGAGTCTGCAACACCTGTCAGGGAGAACGGAACCAGGAAGCGACCTCGGGAGGGGGACTCCGGAGACAAGGTCCCAGATTCTGGCGTCGTAAAGAAGATGCGTCGAGAAAATGTCGTAGTTCAAGTGAAGCAGCCATGCGACTCACCACCGCATACAAGACCTCCATCTGTAGAGCTTCGGAATAAGGGAGGGACTCGCGTCGAATCTTTGCATCTCTCATCCTCCAAGGAGGACGAAAAAGCACCGGCCATCGGAGTTGATGATTACACAGGTGCATTATCCGACAGAGGGGAGGACGATCAAGAGGCAGAGTGCCGGTCGGAAGGAAGCAGAGCCGGTGCATCTGCCAGGTCGTCTCGTTCACCCGGCTCTGCCAACGAGGATGCAGTTAAACCATCCCCGGCTCCGAGCAAGTATGCTCCTTTTCTGCAGTTCATATCGCGGATAATTCAGTGTTTCGACCAGATCCCCGCGCCCAAGTCATGTTGGAGCCACTCCAGCACTCGAGGAGCTGTCCCCATCTCGCCAACAGCAGGAAACCCCCTTAGGAAATTCCTCCAATCATGACGCCACAACTACTCGGTCCCCTGCCCAGGCCGTTGTTGCCGAGGCCTCGAGACCCATGCGTAGGACCGTAGACGCTTCTCTGCAGCTCTCGCAAGAACCAACTCCGCCACATACAAGCGCTATCAACTCTCCACGTAGCCCGCTCCAACGTCAACTGTTGCCTGCGAGTGATACATCCTTGCAACCTGGAATCCTTCCCCGACATTCACTCTCCACCCCTCTGAATCAAAGGCGCACCTCTCCCTCCCCACGCAAGCGGAGCACAGTACCCGTGGAAGAAGATGATATTTTCGGCACCCCACCTCCTCAGAGAGCTCGGAAAAGTCCGCCGCGACGAGCCCGTGCGAGGGAGGCACCCCGCCTTGTTGAAGGTCCATTCCGTAATTCATATACTAATGCGAATGGAGAGTCCCGGTTCACGCTACGTCCACGCGCAAGTGGAATGGGCGAGGAGGTGGAAGCTGGTAGCCAAGACGAGGAGTGGCCACCGAGGCGGGACAAACGGAAGCCGCCGATGTCCTTCTCGGAAGGGCAGTTTATAACAAACGTGGTCCCGCTGCCGGAATGCGAGCAATCTCAAATGAAGTCAGAACAGCTTCGGCAGCCCAAAGCAGCCCAAGCCTCCGAGGCAGTTCCCGTTGATAAGTCTAAGTCAACGCTAATCGCAAAGACGATGCCAGTAACGGAACCTGCCATAAATAATGAAAACGCCAAGCGGTCCGCTCTCGCAATAAGTCATAGGAAGGACATTCCATTACCAGTTGCGCAGGTGGCGGCTGCACCAGTGGATAAAGAATCTAACAGTGCGCGCCAACCTCTGCAGCCCAATGCCACAGCTCCTTCGTCCAGGAATTGGTTGCCATCGGCCCCAGAACGACATGTCTCCCCCCATGATTCCTTACGCATCACCACAAGTGGAAAGCCTACTGCTGCTAAAGCTAGACTGAAGTCAGTTCCTGCTAGGGAATTAACCCAGGCGAAGAGTCAAGCGCCGATAATAGATCGCAACTGCCTCTTATTTCCCGCCATTTCGACTCACGAGCTTCCACCTCCTGCTCCTGGTCCTCCGTCCAAACGTGTCGCTCTGGGCCAGTATCCGAGTCCCGACGCGCAATATGACTCCCCCACAGATGATCCATTCACAATGCCTCTAGTCAGTCATGGAGCACGCAGGCGGACGATTGGGGATGCAAGAGGTGTGTCACGGGTCGATATTCATAGCGAAGAGCTCTCTCGGCGAGCGTCGGTGCAGCATATCGACTTGCGCGTGTTACACTCGGGAAAAAGCACAGGGCCGTCCCGGACAGGCACTTCTATGTCACGCAGCAGCAGCGTTGCGGAGAAGAAAGGGTCCCGCAAGTCACCCAGAACGATCTCATCCAACCTCTCCGAGTCAAACAAGGGACTTGTGCTGGCGCTTGGACTGGAAGCGGTGTATGCGCGCATGGCCGAGAACCATAAGTTCCACATTGACATCGTACGCGAAGTTGCTACAAGGCAGCGAAGCCTCGAAGATGCAGATCGAGTGTTACGCCACATGCGTGAGGCGGCAGGACGCGAATATGCGCGCTTGCTGATGCAGGAGGGAACCGTTCATGGAACATTGGAAGACGAAACCGAGGAGAGTGAAGAGGAAGAGGAGGACGATACTGACAAGTCAGGAAGCGACGACAGCCATCAGTGTCTTGGTTCAAATCATCCTTCCACGCGGGTTCTTCTACAGGGACGCGCGAGGCGAGCGGCACTGAAGATTACCACTGAATCTCCGAACTCTTCTCCCACACGGCCACCCCACTACTCCCCACCGACGCCGACTCGCGCTCACGAGTTCCGACGACTCGAGCGCCAAGGTAGGGTGGAAGAGGCTCGACTACGTGAGGCTCGCCGGGTGCGCCGCAATCTTCAACTGAATAGCGCGGAGGCGAGTCCGGAGGTTGATGAGCGCAGAGTTGTTGCGTATCTGCTGCAACAGCAAAGGCATCGTTCGAATGCAGTCCCACCAGAGGAGCACTGGGATGTTAACGGAGTCGTACGTGGAGAACAGGATGGAGAGGATGAAATGAAGGAAGGTCAGGATGGCGGAGGTCTCCCAATCTCGCCCAGGACAGAAGACGAGCATGCAGACTCAGATGCTAGGCAGTTTCAGGGAAGCGAACTGGCTGAAGAAGACGAAGCTCCAGCTGACACCGATATTGAATCCGGGTACGACCCGGGGACGCTAGATAATTCTCAGGGACATCACCCCCCCAGTTCACCCGGCCAAGATTTGTATGAGGGTTATGAAGCTGTTGATGTTGAGGATGAGCCCAACGAAACCGCAGCAATGGTGGACACAGAACTCCTCGACGCCATGTCCGATGAAGAGGCTGCGGAAGTGGAAGAGCAAGTTGACACTAACGTCTGCTCCCAAACATCGTCGGGCTTTCGGTTAGTAGGGCCAGAACCCGGACTACACGCAGAATTCCCAGATGTGGATGCAGACAAAGGGGCGGACTTTACAAACGAGCATCAAGCTTCTGAAGATATATTCGCAGAAGGGAACAAAAGCTGTGATCCTGTTCAAGAGCTGGATGGGGAGTACACAAAACAAGCGGACTCGTCTTCTTTGCCGGGCCCACCTTTGGCTACGTCGCCTTTACCTGACATGGCGTGGACAAATAGCGACGACGAGCTCTTGCTCGATGGCGATCCGAGTGTGCACGAGGAGCTGGTTCGGCGGAAAGGGCTTGTCTCTGTGAAGTTTCGCATTGCACACTTGTACGGCTTGATGCTTGATGCGTGAAGCTCGAAGCTAGGTTGAGCGTCGTGATTGTTTTTCTGTATCATTATTTGTATAGTACTATTATCTGAGTTGGGATGTAGACCAGGGGCATCACCCGTGTCACCACCGCTATGCGACTTGAAGCCTCTGCAGAGAATATCTGCCGGAGTATATACCAACGTATATCACTTGATTACTTGGCTGATCATTGATTACAAATTCTGGGGGTGTCATGTACGTAGTACATTGTGTGTATGCGTATGCGAATATATACAGTATTCGGGTTTCGTGTGATGCGATGATTCAGGTCAGCCAAAAAAACACTCCAAGGCGCGCATTAGAAAAAAATTTATGCAAAATATGTATGAGTATTCCCACGCCGGCATTACGTGAACTAGTCGAAATGCGCATAATGTCCCGGCACTCCCAACCGACATTTGTCGCAATCTGGTCGGGGACCCATAGTGAAACGTGAGCGACGCGCGGGCATCTGCTGCTGGAGTTGTTGTAACTCCTGTCGAGTGAGCGGTGGAGTGTCCGTGCCGGCGCCACTGAAATGCGAGTGCGGGGGGAGCGGAGTAATAGAGAGGGGGGGCGTGTGCAGCGTAGGGGGGGTAGGTGCCCGCAGGAACGTTACCGCTGCGGGCAGTGTTAGCCGGGGTAGCGGAAGACCTGGCATGCACGGATCGGGATGAGGGTTCAAGACCTGCGGAGCCGTGTTGTCAATGCGGATCCATGGTGGCTCCTGCACCTCGTGCTGTGGGTGTTGCGCGTGTGAGTCGAGTAGGGTTGAAGGTCCAAAGGGCGGTTCGTCCAGGTTCTGGATGGCACGGAATAGCATGGTGCACAAGTCGTCAGCTTTCTAGCGATGGATTTTCGAGAGAGGGGAGGATATGTCCGAATACGCACCATCATGTTTTCCTCTCCACTGCCACTCGCGGCAGTCTCATACTCGGTAGTGCCTCGTGCCGAGAGGAGCGTCAGGCCCCGTGTGAGGGCGACCCACTGCTCATCCTGGACATTTGCGTCTGCTGCATCCGCAGCAGGTATACATACTGATTGTGGGGGCCTTGGGACGAGCAAGAGAGCAGATAATGTCTGCACTTGTATGGGTGAGGTAGGACTGGGTGTGTGGGGGGATGCGAAAGGCGGCGGCGGCTCAAGCGTACCATCGCCAACCGCGAGCGTAGGGACAAATGAGCGTTTCTGTCACAATCACAGACACGCTCAAGTAGAATAAAATGCAAAGGATATGTTTACGTACGAATGGACGGTCATGCTCGCATGGGGTCGGGGAGCGGGAACGCGAGCGTTTGCGCATTGTATGGAAGGAGGGCAAGCATAAGTCAATTTCCATTGTCAGGGCACACGGCCTTCAGACGCCGAGGTTGAGGTTGGGGTTGAGCCTTTGGCACCTTAGTAGGAGAGTGACTTGCAAGTTCTCATGCGTATATCAGTGGCACATGTACAGGCATACCGCGGTTTTCGTAAAAAAAAAAAAGGGGGATAATTCCCTAATATGACTTAAAAGTCGCGGCTTAGTCACCAACTGACTTGTCTACGGCGAAAATACTTATGTCCGCTCAAGGTGGTATCCTGCGATGGGATAATTTATGGACTGTACGTGTATGATGAGGGCTTCTTCACAGCTTCAAGTTTTGCATCAACAGACTGAATGCGAATCATGCCGTTCCCTCCTGAGTCCTAACCACGGTCACGAGATGCAAGTTATTCATCACGGGATCTTCCCCAGGCGCGTCGACAAATTATTCCCAATCTATTCCAAATCCTCCAGGAGAGGCTGGTCTCCACTCACTTACCACCTCTTCGCTGCCTCCATCCCCTATCCACGCTGCGTCTTCGTCTTCCGCCTCTCCTTCACCTGGACACAACTCCTCAATTCCCGGCATGGTGAACGTTTCTTCCGATTCCAGCAGGGCTGCAAGCTTGTTCATATCCACTCGTTCCTTTCCCCTCTTCCCGCGGCTCTTCCCGCCACCTCCTGTGTGAGGATCTGCCCTTGCGATATCGCCGGCGTCCTCCTCCTCGCCCCACATCATCTGCAGTGTTTGCGCCCTCCTCTCAAGCTCCTCCCGCGCATGCTCGTTCGTGTCGATCACGATCCCCTCCAGCTCATCGTCGCCGAATAGTTCATCGTCCTGAATCGCTTCTGCATTTCCGCGTTCGGCAGCGAGGAGCTGTAGCCGCGTTGGTGGCGCGACAGATCCAGAGGCGGCATCAGAAGACAGAAGGTACGTTGTGTGGGCGAGAGCTGAACGGGCGGGCGCATTGTACGCGAGGGGATCAAGGAGGAAGCAAGCAGCCCGATTCGCAGCCGTACGAGGCTTTCTAGGCTTGCGTATGGGGGAGGCGATGGCCCCCTCTGCCGCACTGGTGTCGTTGTGTTCGTGTGAGACTGCTCGCGTGTTTTCAGTCGCCTTCAGCTCGACCTTCAAGATAAGCGCATCTAACGCCGCTTCATCATCGCATTCATCGCCCTCTTCCTCAACACCGTCGTTCTCTGATTCGATGTCGACACTGATTGGTCCGCCGCGTTCGGTAACCGCCGCTCGCTCGAGCTCCTCTCGGAATTGTAGCACGTCTAGCACTGCTCTCGCCACCCCGGATCTCCGTGAGAGCCGTTTGCTCCCGGTGGCGTTAGCACCTGCCAGCCACGGGACGCGTGCAGCGCTAGCCTCGATGATGTCCACGAGTACACGGTAGTGCACCATGACCGCCGCACCACGCGTGCCGAGGGCTGCGCCGAGCTGTGCGGCGAGGAGAAGGGCATGCGGAGCTGAGCGAGGCGGATGTGCGTGTGCTTCGAGAGCCAGAAGCAACACGGCGCATGCAGCTGCACCCGCACCTGCTCCGTTGGAGGATGTGCTGTTTTCCAGAGTGGAAAGGTCATGCAGGGCACGAGCGGTGCGCAGAACGTCCTCTAGCGCAGGAAGCACCAGTAACGGCTCAAGAAACGCGAGCGTGTCTTTGGGGAGAGGTGGAGGTGATGCAGCGGTTAGAACGCTGAGGTGCGTGGCGAGTGTGGGGAGATGGGCGGGGGCCTGGGAGCGCGGAAGGATAAGGCCGAGATGCGGGAGGAGGCGTAATTGGGTGCGCTTTAGCGCGATGACTGGTTCCGAAAGGAGATACTGGGGAGAGAAAGGTAGTTAGTCGGCTATATCATTTCGTGGTTGCACGCCCGAATAATGGAAAGGAAGCGGAGAAGGTAGAAAAGCGGCTACAGTACGGGCTTCTCTTCTACTCGTTTGATACGTTCTCAGATATGCTCAATTGAGATGGAGTGGGGACCGCGAACCACACGAGAAGGCCAGGGGACAATCCTTGCCCAAAATAGGGAAAGGAACGGCACTTGGCGCGATCGTAGACCAAAACCCCTAGCAAACACATGCCGATACGTTGATGCATGGAACTAACTTGAATGTTGAAGGGACTTAACTCCGATGACAGATGTCCACTGTCTGGGTCTGGGTAAGAGACGCCCCTAAAGAAAGAGGTGAAGGGTCCCTGGAAGGGCAAAATGTATGGGCGAGACAGGAGGGACATGTGAACTGGCCAAGGAGCCGGTCATGCCATAACAATGAAGGAGGGCAGGAAAGAAAATTAAACTGACAGCAACGTGATGAGTACGGTCTCCTCGACCTTGTTCTCTCATTGCAAAGACGAGCGCGGCGCCTGCAGCAAGTTTGGCTGCTCTACCCCACCTGAGGGAAGTACGGTGCATTGCAGAGTCAAAGATGGCTTGGGCACGGGTTGTAGCACCACGCTGTCCCAGGCGGTCGGCAAGGGTGCGAATGAATTCATGGATGGCAAACTAGGAGGAGGCGGTGGCATGTAAGAACGGCGTGAGAAGGGGAAAAAAAAACGCAAGACCTTCTGACCTTGTTGCGCTCGTTCCTGGAATTCGCACCTTGGCCCGGGAGGTCCCACGCGGTGTCGCGACGGATGCTCTTGAGAGTAATCGAACGAGAGTAGGTGGACAAAGGGGCGTCGCGGAGGTAAACGTCGGATAAAAAATCGGCGGAGGAGGTAAGAGCACTCTGTTGAGAAGAGTCAGCTAGTGTACCGCAATTGGTACATACGGCCGAGCCAAGGTCTCGAGCCCATTCAGTGGCATGTCCGCATTCCTTGCAGTTCGACATCAAGCAAGGCGTGACGTGCCTGGCCTAGCCACGGCACTAAAAATTTATTATTATTATTTATTTACCTAGGATATGATACGTACTAGCCTTAGAGCCTAGTCCCCTCCTCGTCCTATAAAAAGGCTTGTTGTTCGGTCTATCCCATCACCGCCCTCTTCTACCCCAAGATACGGTTTCTTGCAAGGATGGCCCCACCTCACTCCTTCACGTCAAAGCCTTCAGATGCTGTCAGACGCAGACTTTCTAGCATCTCTACTAACAGACCAAACGTCCAAGCATTCAGTAGCCTTACCGTTCGTCTTCTCCGTCATCGTTTTGCTTCCTCACATACCGAAATTTTGCGTAGCCTATGTGGGCTGGCATCGCGGGCTCCCTCCTTGCTAACAAGGCTGGCTTTGAGCTTGCTATCTCTGTCCACGACTCGGTCTACAATACGGATTTCAGCTCCACCATCCTTCCTTACGATGCTGCACAATCAGATAAGCAGACGGAAGTGATTGAATCTCATGTCATTTCTACTCTCCGAAAGTTCTCATCGGAGCATCTCTGCAAATTCCTGGGTGCGGGTGTTACTCTCAGCCTGCTTCGTGAGGTTCGTTCCCTTCTATCTCCATCGTTTAATCGCCCCTCTAACACCACTGTAGGCACCGAATCTCTGTACCCGTCTATGGATGGAGCTCGATATCGTCCCCATCGTCTTCAATATCAAACCTTATCACACCGACTCGGCTACTCGCACCAATATCAAGCACCGCATTGGGTCAGCCACAGGCTCCTTTGCCCCCTCGGGTGCTGAGACACCGACCGTCTATGTCGATCCTTCCGTACTCGGACAGACCTCAGGACTGCTCTCCCCCGGAGGTGTTCAGCAGAAGCTTCCTATTCCCTGCACTATTGATGAACAGGCCGACTCGGCCGCTCGCAAGGCACTCATGTACTTTGGACCCGGCAACAACCCACGTCTCTCCATCGGTCCCCGCAATCAGGTCACTGTCGACGCTGGCGGCAAGATCCACCTTATAGATGATCTGGATACCTACCGCAACTCTGTCAGCGAGGGTACGTGGAATGCTGTCGTTCAACTTGCCGACGAACTTCGCGAGAAAAAAGTCAAGATCGGCTTCTTTTCATCTACCCCACAGGGCGGTAAGTTCCCGTCCTTTTTTTCCCACAAAATTTGAGATTGAAATCTGTCGTTTCCCACCCATTTATAGGTGGTGTCGCTCTGGTTAGTGACATTACTCCCTTATCTGTCAGGAATCATCGACTAACACAAATTTGTCGGATCTGATTGCAGATGAGACACGCGCTTATTCGCTTCCTTACTCTTTTGGACGTTGATGCTGCCTGGTGAGTGCCTCGAGGCTCCTCGTATTTTCACTCCGCCATTCCCTGGATTGCGGCTCTCCGCATAAACCGATCGGACTCCAGCTTGCTTAGCGCTGTTTCTTCGCCCTCGTGCTCTTCTTGTCACATGTCCCTCCCCATGTGAACATGGCAAACTGACTACTCCTTTTCCATCTGCTCTCACTCCCATCGGCTCAGGTACGTCCCAAACCCCTCACCCTCTGTGTTCCGCACGACAAAGAACAACCACAATATCCTGCAAGGCGTCGCCGCGCCCACTCTTCGCCTTACTCAGGAGCAAAAAGACAACTTCGATGCTTGGATCCTTAAGAACGGTTTACGCTGGACGGCTGAAGGTGGACCCCTCGCTCCTGGCGGTGTCAATGTGGCATTCATCGGTGCGCGTCTATTAGTGTCCTTTTCTGGTATCGCACTTACGTTATTTCCTGCCCAGATGACCCACAGATGCCTGGTCTGATCCCACTCATCCGCAAGGTCCGCCCAGAGGTGCCCATCGTTTACCGCTCGCACATCGAGATACGCAGCGATCTCGTTCATAAAGAAGGCTCCCCTCAGGAGGAAGTGTGGAAGTACCTCTGGAATAACATCCAGCATGCCGACTTGTTTATCAGTGCGTGCAATTTATTCGTTAATTTTCCTTTGCATCGGGGTCTGACCTTTGGCGTGCCTAGGTCACCCGGTGAATAAGTTTGTCCCAAGCGACGTCCCGATCGAGAAGGTGTGCCTGCTTGGTGCTGCCACTGATTGGTATGTACAGCGTCCCAGTGTTTGGCCGCCCTTTGCTGACGCAGGATCACCCAGGTTGGATGGGCTTAACAAAGAACTCGACCCCTGGGATTCCCAGTACTATATGGGCGAGTTCCGTTCGTTGTGTGTTAAGGAAAAGATGTCGGAGCTTGGGTGGCCTAGGCGGGACTACGTCATCCAGATCGCACGTTTCGACCCATCTAAGGGAATTCCCAATGTCATCGATTCATACGCCAAGTTCCGCGAACTACTGAGGACAAAAGGAAAACTTGACGATGACGAGACACCTCAGCTTCTCGTTTGCGGACATGGTGCCGTCGACGATCCGGATGCAAGCATCATCTACGACCAAGTTATCAAGCTCATCCACTCAGATGCCTACAGGCATCTTGCCGAAGACATTATTGTCATGCGCTTACCTCCGAGTGACCAGTGTACGTTTCTCTGCAGCTTAACAGGATGGTTTACTTGCTGACGCTACTACAAAGTGCTCAATGCGCTCATGGCCAACTCGAAGATCGCGTTGCAGTTGTCCACACGTGAAGGATTTGAAGTCAAGGTTT
This sequence comes from Russula sp. MG48, assembly GCA_003313725.1. NCBI lineage: Eukaryota > Fungi > Basidiomycota > Agaricomycetes > Russulales > Russulaceae > Russula > Russula sp. MG48. The sequence goes on along the minus strand of QLOS01001123.1, from coordinate 2,224 downwards.
CCGAGGCTTTGCATGCTAGCAAGCCGGTCATCGCCTCGCGTACAGGTGGCATCCCGTTGCAGATCCAACATGGCAAGTCGGGTTATCTCTGCGATGTTGGCGATAACGACGCAGTCGCGGGCCATCTTTACAACCTTTACACGGACGACAAACTCTACGAAACCATGTCTAATTTTGCGCGTAGAAACGTCTCGGACGAGGTCAGCACAGTCGGTAATGCTGCCGCGTGGCTCTACCTGGCAGTGATGTATTCTCGCGGCGAGAAGATCAGGCCGCATGGGCAGTGGATCAACGATCTCTTGCGCAAAGAGACTGGTCAGCCGTACAAGGAGGGCGAGCCGAAGCTGCCGCGTGGCGGGTTGGACGTGCTGGGCTGAACGGGAAGTGTGGATGACTTGATTCTTCTGACTGGTGTTAGAATATTAAAAAGTGTGAAGTGATTTTGTACCATTCCTGTTCCTGTTAAACGTTGCATAGAATTATACAAAGAACGAAGGATTTGTTGTTCATGTCCATTATAGATCGCACTGCATGTTTTTCCCACACCACTTTTCGGGGTCCGCGAACGAGTCGAAAATCAATCGAATTTGCAACCAAGTCCTACAGTAGTCCAGTGTGCTGCAGACATGTCCACGACTCTTCCTCTCTTCTGGGATCTCTCCTCTGCAGATAAGAAGAAGCGTCTCGACGCGTCTGTCAAGCTCGTCGGCACGCTGGAAAATTTCCAGGCATCGTTCGGGCACAAGTCTGCCGAGGAGGACGCGCTCTCGAGTGAGGATGAGGATGATACTGAGGGAGGAGATGACCCACGGAGTGCGGCGGAGAATATGGAGCATGATTCTATGCTTGATTCCCTGAATGCCCCTGATGTCGCATACTCGATTCGTCGGCTTGTGCGTGGTCTCGCAAGTCCAAGGGAGAGCAGCCGTCTCGGATTCGCAGTCGCGCTGACAGAGGTATGTACCAGGCCACACCCGTCTTTACTACCCATGATAAAGATTCCACGAGCTCCTTTCCCGCGTCACGACGATTTCCTGCGCGCAAATTCTTGCGCTCCTCCTCTCCGCCACTCGCACGACGGGCAGTCAAACCGGCCAAGAAGAGCGCGACTTGCTCTTTGCGCGTCTTTTTGGTCTCACCGCAATCATCAACTCTGGCCTGTTCATCCGCACGTGCCCCCCATTGCCCCGTTCCGCATCCGCACCGAGCACACCCGAGAGTTGCGCCGCTGTGCTCGACGCTCTGCGCGAGCTCGCGAGTACCAAGTCGTGGCTTGCCGAAGCGGCGTACTGGGCGATCGAACGCGCAATGGACCTTCTCGCGGCAGCGAATGACGCGGACGTACCCTGGCGCGAGGAGGCAGTACACGCTTTACTAGAGGGCGTATTTGGTGAAGCGTCGTCTGCTGAGGGAGGTGTGGCAAAGAGTCGGGCGGTGTGGACGCCGGAAAAGATTGCAGTTGCACTACGCGCGCAGATGCTGTGGCCTGGACGAGAGCGTGAGTGGCATCGGCTATGGGCACCGACCATCAAGCATGGGGATGTGTTGCATCCAGCCAACTTGGTGACAATTGCAAGGATATTCAGGGTCCGTGAACGTGCTTTTTCTGGCGCTGTGTCTCGGGGTTGAAAGAGTGAGTACAGGAAGGCGAGGTTGAAGACGACGAGGGTATGGTGAAGACCCCCGGTCGGGCATGGAGACCGCAGGTCCATCACGTTTGGGATGAGTTACTAGACGAGCTGTTACCTCCGGAGGGCAGTGGACGTTCTCCAAGGGGCTCCTTCCAAGAGTTCTTCCGCATTGTTGTCGATGGTGGGTGACACTATTGTGGAAAACCCATCCTACTCAATCAACCGCCACACAGAGTCACTCTTTGCTGGGTCTGCGTCAAATGAGCGAAAGTACTGGGGCTTTGTAATCTTCCAAAGAGCTTTGCCGCGCGTCAAGGCTGCAGACCTGCAGATGTTGTTCACGAAGAACTTTATGCGGACGTGGATCAACCATCTATCGCACGTGGACCGCTACTTGCACTCGTTTGCTAAGCAAATTGCGAGTACCGATACTTCCTCTTCTAATGTCTGTGTATGCTGACTGACAAGTGCTGCAGGCGACAGGGATTCTTTCTGTTGTACGAACGGACTCGACGCTGGGATTCAGTTTAATTTTACAATTGACAGGCGTGCATGGAAACCAACAGTTCGACAAGCTTACGAGAACCAAGACC
>QLOS01001121.1:0-21432 GCA_003313725.1 Russula sp. MG48 | reverse complement strand
CTATTGGCTGATCCCTACGATGACTCACAGATGTGACCCTATGTCACATCTAGGCTGTACTGCATCGCTGTTGTGACTCAGATAGCAGTAGCACGTGACCCCCTTCTGTAAAGCCTATATAAGGGCTCTAGTTTACGCCAGTCAAGCCCTAAGCTTGACTTAGTTTCGCAATCGATTCTAGTCTTGAATCCTCATCCCTGCTTCCTCTCTCAGACGCGGTCTAGCCCTCTGAGAGCAGTAAGAACTCGCTTCGTCTCACACGCCTTTCTGAGTCGCTGCAAGACTCAGCTCTGGAACGCGTTCCTAGATATCACCCTTATCTAGACGCTTACCTACTTCGCGTTTACTCCAAGTCACTCGTCATCCCCGCGGTCACGTGGGAAGGATCACGTTACCTTCGTGCTCAAGCAACTCGCACTCAGTCACTCGCGCATAGACACGTGCTCCCGCATCATACTCACGTGACGCGTCTCGCACATAGTCTCGCAACGCACAAGTCGTGCTACCGGCCTGTCGAGCCGTAACACCTGTACCCCTACCCTCTGCCCTGCCGCCTCTGGGCAGCTCTATGCTTACTGACCACTTGCGATGGTACCCTGTACTATGACGCGTCCCCTCTACCCTACCCTGTGCCCACACCTGTGACATCATTACCTACCATGACGCACTCCTACCTACCCTTGACCCTGCTAAGTACTTATAGTGCGTCGCCTTGTCTCTATGTACCTCAGACTCGACTTCTTGAGCAATCAAGCTAGTTCTACCCGTCCTGAAGCTCGAGTTCCTCCCAGGGACTTCCCTTGTGCGACCTCGAGCCTTCACTGCTTCTCTAGGCGTGGGAGTGATAGGACTCATTGTTCTAACCACTCCATCGCCTTGACAAGTTGTCCCTTCTCTCTCTGGGCTCAGCAGGTACTGGTTAACTCGACCAAGTAACTGCCCAGACCAGAAAGACTATCCTCTCGCACTCGTGCATTGCCTGCACTCGTGCACTTGTGAACCACACTTCGCCTGCGTGTTCCAGGCCCTCCAGAGTCTCTCAGAAGCCTAGGCTTGGGCTAGACCAAGCCAAGACACCACCAGACGCACACGTCGTGCAGTAGGCCACGCTTGAGCCTAACACTTGAGGAGTCTTGATGAGACTTCGTGTTCAAGTTTCGAGTGACGCTGACTAAGCTCACACTTGTATCTTGCAACAAGTTGACTTGCAACGCTCGAGGGCGACTTGATAAGGTGAAGTGGGTCTTAGATAAGATCACGCTGATCCTAAGGCGCATGAGGAGAGTTACGAAACAAGGAAGGGGCAGATGCAAGCTGATACTGATTGAGATGGAATCAAGTTGAAGTCTGGGGATTTGTCTACCCAGCTCGACGGCTATTTAAGTACAGTAGTTCGTAAGCATGATGTGTCGAGGGGCCCACCTTGTCAGCAAGACAAGGTGGGTCGGTGTACAGTATTCGTAAGTAGTGGTAAGCGTGCGCAGTCCTTTAGTCCTTGGGGAAAGCGGGGAATGTGGGTGTCGTGACCGTGGTCACGTCACGTCACGCTCCTGCCCATTCAGGCTGTGCCTCCAGGCGAGAGGGAGCGCGCCAGTGACGCCACACGTGGGGGATGGATCGTAGGTAATACTGTGTTAAAAATTTTACTCCCCTGTATGCACGGGTCACGCGTGGCACCACCCCTCTCCTTAGGCGCGTGGTCCCACATGCGCCACATCCAACTCCCTCAACCACCTCTGGTTGGGCGGGATCCAATCCCCAGCCCGGGCCATCAGCTGCCTCCTCGCTATCATCGTCGTCCTGTTCTGCATGAGCTCCCCAAAAGGGGAGATGAGTACCTGGACCGCCAAGATTGGCAGGTCCTCTTTGAGTGTGTCGGGAGGGGGCTTGCTCAGCGCCCGCAGTCGTCCCCCAGGAAGCGGTAGTGCTCCATGGGTTGTCTTCGGCCAGCGAGGCCACAGGTAGAGGGGACGCGTCTGCGGTGGGGAACGCACGGTCGTACTCTTCGAAGGAGGGGACGGCGTAGACGGCTCCGACCCCGTCGAGGCCGTGGGCGGCGGCTTCGCTCTCATAGATGCGGCGGGCTTCCTCCCAGACTGCCTGGGTCACGTAGGGGTTGTCGTTGTCGTACCACGGTTGGAGACTTTCCGCCGTGCCATCGAGGAGGGAGGTGATAGTTTCGTGTGGGGAGGAGATGAAAAGTTGGAGGGGTGTTCCCCGCTGAAGCTCCATGGGCCTGCTTCCACTGCCCTTGCCTCCTTAAATGCCATGGTTCGGATGGCTGTGGGGTTCCTTTCGTGGAACTCTTTCACAAGATCCAGGGCGTGTACGTTGCCTGTTGGCTCCCACGTATCGTCGGCGGTGGAGTACCCCTTCCAGCGGACCCTGTATTGAAGCTCCTTCTTGCGCCCATACCGCCTCGAGGCGATTATCTCCTCTACCTCATACTGTTCTTCTCCTTCGATCATTTCTGGTGGCGGCTGTGGAAAGTTACGCCCATGTTCCTCCGTCTCCTTGTATGGCGACAGCAAGGAGGCGTGGAAGGTGTTGAAAATCTTCCACTGTGGTGGGAGCGTCAGCTGGTACACCACGGGGGAGATCACCTTGCTGATTGTGAAGGGACCATATCTTCTTGCGGCTAGCTTGGCGGTAGGGTGAAACAGTTTGAGGTTCGTGCCCTCCAGCCATACCTTATCTCCCACGGCGTGGGCCTTGAATGGGCATCCTTTCCTTCCCTTTTCGCTCTGCAGTAACACCAGGTGTTGGGCGTGTCTGATGGCTTCCGTTGCTTGCTCCCTTAGCTGTTTCAGGTGACTTGCTCGTTCCGTGACCACCGGCACATTCCCCCCCTGTGTTGCCCTAACCTTTGTTTTAGGGGTAAACCCAATCAAGAGTTGAAACGGGGTGAATCCTGTGGTGGTGCTGGGCCAGGCGTTGTGTACGTACTGGGCCATGGGCAGCCATTGCGCCCAGTCGTTTTGTTGGCTGTTACAGTAGATTCGGAGGTATTGTTCCAGCCATTGGTTCGTTCGTTCTAATTGCCCGTCGGTTTGTGGGTGGTATGCCATACTGATGTTCTGTGTGATGTCCAACACACGGCAGAGTTCTTTCGTGAAATGGGATGTGAAATGGGGGTCTCTGTCTGAGATCACCTTCTTTGGCGTGCCGTAGTGTGGGAAGACATTCTTTGCGTATAGCGCCGCCACCCCGGGCCCATCTATGGTCATGTTGCATGGGAAGAATAGCGCGGCCTTGGTCACGTCGTGGTCGGTGATTGTGAGGATGGAGTCGTATCCTTGTGAGGGAGGCAGGTCCACGATGAGGTCCAGCGCTATGGTCTCGAATGGGTGCACCCCTTCTCATGGCGTGATGGGGAAGAGCGGGACCTTTGGTTTCGTAGTCCCCGCCTTCGTGGCCTGGCATGTGGCGCATCCTTTTACGTAGTTGGTTATGAAATCTTGCATCTTGGGCCACCAGTAGCTGCTCGCGACCGCTTTGATAGTTTTGGCTATGCCGGGGTGTCCCGCGGTTGCGTGATCGTGGTGTGCACTCACGATCTTCCTCCTGAGTTCTCTCACGTCGGGGACTACTGGTCGTTCGTTCATGGTCCACCCCTTGGCGTCTTCGGTCAGCGCGTGTTGCTCTTTCCAATTTTGGGGGATGCCTTCCTTCTGGGCTACGTAGACTTCCCTTTCTAGGTCGTCAAGGGCTAGAGCCCTGCAGAATAGGTGGTCGGGCAGTACCACGACGTGGTCGTTGTCCTCTTCTCCTTCGTTGAGGCCAGGCCACCGAGACAAGTGGTCCGCACGGTTCGTGGCGCCCGGCTTGTGCTTCAGGAGGAAGTGGTACTCCGCCATGCGCGGTATATGTTACACTCAGCCTTGGGCGTTCTAAGCGACTTGCTTATCGGTGACTTGGTTTAGCCCAAGTCCTGCTTCTGGGTAGTTCTGCACGAACTGTGGACGTTTGGATAGTGTTCTTCTCTTGTTTACAATGGCACAAGACATAGGCCAACAGAGGTGCACTAATGCACAGGTGGCGCAAGCACAATAGAGTGCACAAGCGCAAAGGTGTTCAAGACCAAAGGTTCCCTGAATACAAGGGAGGAGAAAGAGGGATAGAGCAAAGAGCGGAGTGTACTGGTGGTCTTTGAAGGTCTGTTCTGGTTCGTTCTAACCTTGGGGTGCTTCCCACTGCAGGGATTCCAAGGATCAAGTAGGCTGTATATCCAAGTTCTGTAGGCTGAAAGCCAAGAGGTCGAGTCTGTCTGCTACATGACAGAAATGCGTACTACTTATAGTAAACCAGTCAGGCCCCTATTAAGAGGGACGCGTAAGTGTCAGGGCATAGGGCCCATGTCGTCATAAGAGTCCAGAGCACACGCCATAGGGGCGCGGCAGCGTTCTAGTTCAGTCTGATGGACGCGCATATAGTATGATGTCAAGGGTTAGTCCAGATGTCCAATCAGCTAAGAGTCCGTTATCGTAAGGATGCGCGGCCTGCATCCACGCCGGAACACGTCTGCACTACACCCTAGGACCTAGGGAACACGCCTTCAGCGTGCTGTGATGTGCCGAGGTGATGTGCTGCACGCCTGCACCTGCAGGTGCCATGTGGGTACCACAACCATGCGCTCGTAGCATGAGGCTAGGAGCTCCTTCCTAATTAGTCCAATTCAATGTCCATACCAATGTCCATAGTGTAGCCAGTCCACATTCAATGTAGGGCCTCCCAGGGAGGTCCTGATTCCATCCTTGTCTTGTCAGGTAACCAGCCGCAAGTCCCAGAGACCGCGTAATGGCTGGGTCAGTACGCAAAGGCAGCGCGATCGTAACAGTATATATTGGGCAACTCGTCGGTTGATCTTCTGGGGTTGCCTGTAGTACTGGAGATTTTTGTGGTCCGTGTACACCTCCGTCACCTGTTCCGCTCCCTGCAACATGTGTCTCCAATGCTCGAGACCGTGGACTAGCGCCAACAGCTCTCGATCGTAGATGTCGTACCCTCTTTCTGTCTGTGTCAGGGCCTTGGAGTGGTACCCCATGGCCTGCAGTTTGCCCCGCTGGTCCCTTTGGTATAGTATTGCCCCCAGGCAGTATTGGGATGCGTCCACCTCGAGCACGAAGGGGCGCGTGTAGTCTGGTCTCTTGAGTACCGGGTCGCTGGTCACGATTCTCTTGAGCGTGCGTACTGCTTGTGTGTGCCAGTCAGTCCATACGAAGGGAACCCCCTTCTTCATTAGTTCCTGTATGGGCCTCACGATTTCTGCGTATCCCGGTATGAATGGCCTCTGATACCCGTAAACCCCTAGCGTGCTTCGGACGTCTTGCACCGTGCGTAGGACCTCCGGCCAGTCTCTGAGTCTGTTGCGCTTCGTGGGGTCGATCCTGATGACCCCTCCTTCGACCCTGATGCCTAGGTAGTCTACCGTCCTCTGGTGAAAATGGCATTTGCTTAATTTGAGGAAGAAGTCCTCCCGCGAAATGGTGTCCAACACTTCGTGCATGATACGTCGGTGCATGTCTGCGTCGTCAGGCGTGGCGATCAGGATGTCGTCCATGTAGACGAACACCATGCCAGGATATTTGTTTTTGACGTTCCTGAAGACGCGATCCATAGTTCTTTGGAAGGTAGCGGGTGTGTTAGTTAGTCCAAAGAACATTACCGTTGGTTCGTATAGTCCGTCGGGCGTCTTGAACGTGGCCTTCCATTGGTCCTCAGGCCGTATGCGTATATTGTTGTACCCGTCTCGGATGTCCAGCGTGGTGAACAGGAACTTGCCATCTAGTTGTTCCAAGATCTGCTCGATGTGTGGTAGCGGGTACACATCTCGCTCTGTCCATGTGTTTACTTCTCGGTAGTCCTGTATTGGCCGCAACGACCCGTCCTTCTTGTGAATGTAGAAGAAGGACATGGACCAGGGTGATTCGCTATCTTTGATCCTCTTCAGTTCTTTGTTTATGGCGATGAATTCTTTTGAGGACTCCCGCTCCGTGCGCGTGAGGGGATACACCTTACAGTTGATGGTTTTAGGTGCGCCGGGCCGGAGTCGGATTACGTGATCTTCGGGTCGCGCTGGTGGGAATCACTTTGCTGCTTTTTCGTCGAAAAGTCGCACGTGGCATCGGTATTCCCACGGCAACTTTGTTTGGTCTGGCTTTTTTTTGTTTGCGTCTATTGCCCATCGTTGCGCGTGGTGCGTGAGTGGTGGGGCTACAAGGGCGATGATCTTGTCGCCTTCTTCCCACGCCTTTTCCGCGCGTGCTGCCTTCAAGATCCTCCCCATCGTTCGTCATCGCGCCCATTTTAGGAGGGCGGTCTCCACTTGGACTTTTCCTCCATGGACTTTCTTTTTGGCCCAATCGATCGGTGGATTGAACATTTCTAGCCAGGGGAAACCGAAGATCGCTTGGTCGTGCCCTAGGCTGGTGATGAAGAATTTGACCAGCCTTTCATGGCTCCCTTGCTTGATCCTTAGTGTGCAATACTTGGTGAGCGTCCCCCCCTCGTTTTCTGTGCCGTCCACATTGAAGACTCTTCTGGGCTCTAGCAGATCTCTCGTGCCGATCCCGAGCCGGCTGACCATGCGGTGGTCCAGGAAATTTTCTGTTGCGCCGCTGTCTATCAGCGCTTTCTCTTTGGCCGTTCCTCGCGCGCATGAGAAGGTGAAAGGAATTTCTATGGCATTTTGCCCTCCCAAGTACATGATGCATGAATCGGCGGCTCCAGCCCAGGCCGGGCAGCTGGAGCCTTCTAAAAACCCTCTAAGATAAGCTTGTCTAGTAGTCCCTCCCTTTCTTCTGGACTCATTCCTTTGATCTCAGCCGCCATTTCTTCCTGTCTCTCTTCCTCCTTGACTTCAGTGATGCGCGCCATCATCCCTTGGTTCTTGCGCGCGTCCCTTGTTTTTCCCACCTTGCCTTCCTTCTTCTTTGGGCATTGCTTACTGATGTGTCCTTGCTTCCTGCAGAAGAAGCACTTTCCTTCGCTCAGCAACTTTTGTCGTTCGTCCGTGGTAAGCGCGTCGACTTGCGCCGCGTCTACGTCCATGGGGACTACCTTGGCGTTCCCTTCTTCGCGGCGCGTGGTCCACTTCCCCTGCGGCGTTCGTCCGAGGACCTGTTTCCATCGCTGCGAGGTGGTGGGGGTCTGCGGCCCTTGGTAGCCACTCAGGCTGGCGCGAACCTCGGCCCACAGCTCGTGCTGTGTGCGTGCCGCGTCTTGCCAACCGATCAGCGTGGCAGGTCGGGGGGTTACCTTTTCAAGTACGGCGCAGTGTAGTGGGTCGCGTAGTCCTCGGCGGAACTGCGTGATGGTTCCCACGTCATCCGCTCCCCACCCTGCCAAGGCGTGCCAGTGTTCGAACTCGGCCACGTATGTGTCTAGGTCGTCCCCTTTCATTTTGCAGTTCAGTAGTTTCTGGTGCGCGTTGGTTTTTCTGTTAGTGTCGGTGTACACCACTTTGAAATCCCTAACGAAGGCGGTCCACAGATACTCATTGTTGAGGTCGTATCCTCCTCCTTGTGCGCTCATGCGTCGGTCGGTGTCGTTGAGGACGCGCTCCACCCAGTCGTCCACATGCGAGCCGCGAATCAAGCTCAAGGCCAGTCCCAGGTGGTACAACGGCACTTTCATGGTGTTGTTTTCTTGGTTGGTCATTTGGTATATTCTGAATTCCCTGAGGAACTGATCGCTCTTGGCTCTATCCCCAGTGAACACCGTGGGTGGATTCCCTCTCAGACCGCCGCCGTTGCCTCCGCTCGTTGGTCCCATCGCGGTCCCGCCGGTCGTGGTCGTGCCGATTTGGACGGGCGCGCCGCCGCGCAATGCCAACAGCCCTCTCACACGGCCGCCAGCGCTCCACGGTTGTGTGGGCACGTACACCGGGTTGATTGGGTTGGAAAAACCGCTTGTTCGTACCGAGGTGGCTGGGAAGGTGGGCACCCTTCCTGCTGTACTCACGAAAGCAGGGTTGACTCCTGCGGTGGTACCCAGGGGTTGAGGTGCGATGAGTTGAGGAGTGGCCAGCCGGCTACGGGCGGCTTCTCTTCCTGCTGCCATGGTCATGCCAGGGAGTTGCCCATATTCGGGCATAGGTGCGCCAAAGTCCCCAGGATCGATTCGCGCCACATCGGTTGTTTGAGCTGACAGCATTCGCTCTTCTAGGTCCAAAGACAGTCCTCCAGGCATGGGGGAGTCTCGCCGCGCGCGCCCCAGAGTAGGGCTCATTTCTTCTGGGCTCACCTCCGGTTCCTCGCTGCTGCTGTCTTTTATTGCTGGGACCTCGCGCGGTGAGCTGATGTCCGTCTTTTTCTTGTCTCTATTTGCTGGGTGCTGATCGTCTGTTGTTTTCCACCACCCGAGCCTTTCTGCGCCATGCACTACTTTGTCAGAGGCACGCGTCCGATACCCGGTCGCTCCCCACCGCAAGAGGAACCACTCGTCATTGATGAATTCAATTGGGTGTTCCTCCCTGGCGTCGTCGACCAGGTGATACGCGCTGTGTAGGGGATCGCCGTAGGGGATCCACGTGGCCTCCCCCTCGACGTGCGGGGGTAGATCTCCGTCGATACGGGGGTGGATCACTTCCCATCGATCCGCTGTGAACTGTACGTGTATTGTCGTCATCTTCTATAGTGATAATTTCTCGTAGGGCATGTGTGTCAGTTGGGATGTTCTCAGCGAGTTCTCGTGCTGCGACCCGACCGCTGTGTAGTGGTGCCACTTCTCGTTGTCGTTCGGATCGTCGCGCAAGCGTGATCAATCTATCTTGGAGTCTCAGATCTCTTTCCAATTCTTCAATTAGCAGATCCTCCTCGTGCCGATTCCCGAATGCCGAGGCGATTGCGAGGTCAGCTAGCGTAGTGCGTATGCTTCTTTCCAATACGATTAGGATTGCTAAGTCTGTATTGGATAATCTTGTGAGGACGTATAGGAAACCGTTGTCGTTGGGTCGTCTGGATCGGTCGGCCAGCTTAACTTCTTATCCAAACACGATCCTTGCTTCGTGGATCAGTCATTGGGCTTCAACCTCGAATTCGATCAAGGCTGTGAGGATTTCGACGTCGTTGTCGAAACTTGGTTCGGCGAGAAGGGCCCGTGCGAGTCTGAGGATAATTCGGGCGATGCTCAATGTTCGTTGGTAGACGCTCCTTTGTCGTGCGATTGGGATTCGTTCCAGCGTGGCGGCAAGGATACGAGTATATTGTCGAGATATTCTTGGTATTCAAGACCGAGGATTGTCAGGAGGAGTTTCAGGGTTCCTCGGCGCAGGTTGGAGAGATCGAGGAAGGGAATCTGGATGGATCTGTGTAGGAGTAGTAAAGCTCCTATATTCTATCTCTTCGTCTTCGAGCAGCTGTAGTACGTCGTTGAGCAATTGATCTTTGTCTTCTTCGATGCCATGTATGAGGTTGTTTAGGCAAAATTCGAAGAATCGAGATTGGCCGTCGTCTCTCGCTGTTCGGATAAGTCCTACGACGCCGTTGATGAGCAGCCGCTTTTTGTAGACTTCTCGGTTGGTTCTTTCTTTCAATCTAAGCACTTCTGCCGCGATGAGGATCGAGTATCTTAGTCTCGTGTCGTCCAGTTTGAGAGACTTCAACTTGTGTTAAGGTTCAGTAGGACCTTGAGGAGTCTTGATGAGACTTCGTGTTCAAGTTTCGAGTGACGCTGACTAAGCTCACACTTGTATCTCGCAACAAGTTGACTTGCAACGCTCGAGGGCGACTTGATAAGGTGAAGTGGGTCTTAGATAAGATCACGCTGATCCTAAGGCGCACGAGGAGAGTTACGAAACAAGGAAGGGGCAGATGCAAGCTGATACTGATTGAGATGGAATCAAGTCGAAGTCTGGGGATTTGTCTACCCAGCTCGACGGCTATTTAAGTACAGTAGTTCATAAGCATGATGTGTCGAGGGGCCCACCTTGTCAGCAAGACAAGGTGGGTCGGTGTACAGTATTCGTAAGTAGTGGTAAGCGTGCGCAGTCCTTTAGTCCTTGGGGAAAGCAGGGAATGTGGGTGTCGTGACCGTGGTCACGTCACGTCACGCTCCTGCCCGTTCAGGCTGTGCCTCCGGGCGAGAGGGAGCGCGCCAGTGACGCCACACGTGGGGGATGGATCGTAGGTAATACTGTGTTAAAAATTTTACTCCCCTGTACGCACGGGTCACACGTGGCAAGCATTCCCGAAGCTCGCAAGGTGAGTTGAGTCGGACCAGAGCATTATGGCTGCAATCACTCTCTCAAGCCCGCAACCAGGCTCTTGAGATTGTGCCTTAATATTATTGTGCTCCTCTAGAAAGGCATCTGAGTTGTATAGCTCGCTTATCAGACGAACGGGAGGTGCATCGTTGTTGTCGGGATTACGCCAATAGAGCTTAAAGGGTTGCAGATGAAAGTACTCTGCAGACGCCTCCACAAAAGCTGACTTGATAACGTTGACCATGCTACGGTACCACACTCCCTTGATTTCCAATGTTGGTGCCTCATCTTCTGACACGTACCTGACATTGTCGCCTGGCAGGTGTAACACAACAGTGCCTTCCTTCCAGCCATCCTGGGTTGGAAATCCTGGGCCATCATTGATGTCTTCACCACCCCCATATGCATCAAGGCGCTCATTCTCGCGCTGTGTGCTGAATTTTCCACTTGGGCCATCTCCCCGCAGATCTTCAGCATTAAATCCTTCTGCAAGGATGACGTCGTTAACAAGTTCATTGATCTGGCTCACTGATTTTGTGTTGTTGCCATTATGAACCCAATGCATGAGTCGAAACACAGACACATTACAAAACGGTGCATAATCAGAGCCAATCCCAGACCACCAAGAACGAGCCGGAGAGCCAGTATCACTTGGCACTAGACCAGGTCCATCGTACAGTGAGCCCAGGTGATGAAGAGTGTCACGCCCACCGAGTGAGCGTACCTCCACAGGCGAAGGAGGGGGCGTAGGCGAAGCTGGTGACTGAGGACGCGAAGGCAGAAGGTCTGTATACCTATCACGCGCAGGCGTGCTCTTGTGACGTCTAAGGGAGAGCTTTCCCTTGCCTTTGAGCATATAGTAGTGCTCCGCAAGGGGTGAGCGAAGTCTGGCAATTGACCAGAGGAGTGATGGTTCACAAGCTGAGGAGGAAGCGACTAACTGGCTTGAGATTACAAGAGAACAGACTTAGGGTCTGTTCTAAGCGTATCAGGCAGTATAAGTACATTGAGGCATGACTCATAGTGAGTCAGAACGAGTCGTGGCGCCCCTAGGATGCCTCTACTAGTACAGAGTCATCTGGAGTCATCGTATGGCATGAGTCAGCGAGTGCCGAGGCAGCGCATGCGCAGAGGCGTGCAAATGTAGCACTAGTGGATGCGCGTCGGTCCCGACGGTCCGTCAGACCGGGTGGTAAGTGTACAGAGCGAAATAGGAAGGCATGAGCGGAGTCACAGGCCGTAGGGGCCCGGCAGTCCATAGGCAGAGCGCAAGGAGGAGTAGGCAGTAAGAAATGAAAGAAATTGAGCGTACAGTGAAGCGGGAGCGTAACAGAGGCGTGTGTTAACAGATGTTAAACGTCGTCCTGTGATGGGAAATGATGACCCAAATTCCTAGAAAATTGCCAAGTACTCACCGTGAGGTATGTGGAGTTCCAATAGACGTCACTTTTCAAGTTCCTGCAAACATCCTATGAGTAATCCTGCACACATTCGGTGTTAAGTCGGCGCAACTCAACTTGAGAAGTCATGCCACATGCAGAAGTAGTCGTCCTACAGCCACAATTGCCTCCCGGTCCTTCCCATGTGCCTGGCTTCCTTGTTTGCAGTAGGTAGAAGTCAAGGAAATGGAAAGAATGTACTTGAATAGACACTCGTCGCATCTGGGTTCCACTTGCCCACCATTTTGAGCATCCAAATCCGGAATGCGACGCTGTTACAATTGTCAAGATATCTACATGTGTGCGAGGCGACTTATGCTCTGAGTGGTTCCAGGTTGGCAAGCTGCTTGCCCTCAAACTGCTCCTCCTGAGACCCTTCCACTGCTGTGAATCTGACAATGTAGGACTTGTTCTCTTTTCCCACGATAGTCCCTGCAATGCCGAACCAAGGACCGTCTATGACTACCACGTCGCTGCTGCCCACTGGCTCCCATGGAACAAGAAATCTCGGGCAGATGGATATCTGCACCTGATGGATACCTCTGACCACAACACTAACAATTATCTCCCCATCCCGGGGCGCAGACTTCCACTCGACCATGGGCACTGTCCTAGCAGTCTTGCCCTTGTAAGCGTCCATGGACAGATCGCCCGATCCCCGAATGCCGCGGATGTAGAACGGGATATGTTTCTTGTGGAGGTGGCCTTGTACTGCGGTGGAGAACAGCCAGTGTTCTAGAGCGCATGCGATAAGTTTTGACATCAGGGAACAATGACAAACATCTTACCTCTCTCGGGTTCTGGCGTGAGTGTCCAGGATGGGCCCGGGGCTGCATCAGGTGGCGGCGTGCGTGAACAAGGGGGGGCTGGTAATCTTGAAGGACCTGCTGTCCTAGGTCTGATAACAAACAACAGATCAGAAATACGGCAAAAACAAAGAAAAGGACAGCAACTCATACACAATGCAAATGTTGGCCAGTTGAATGGATTGCAGTCCCGAATTCTGCGCAACCTGGGCTTCAAGTTCAACCAAGATGCCAGATGGACCAAAGTCTTTGACGTGAGCGTAGTACCTCTTGAAGTGGGGGTGGGAGATGACTAGGACCCGCTGACCGACGAGAGGGTGGACGTGCTCGCCCTTGGGCAAGGTAGGGGCCTGTACACAGCAGACATCTAGTTCACGCATGTCGATCTCGAACTAGACATAGATGTTAGCTAGCTCACAATGCAGATTGCCACATACCTCTCCAAAGCTGTGTTCATCTACGACAAATATGCAGGTGTCTCGCATTTGTCTGTTCACATACCCACACCGCTTTTGGTGTAGAGGGTCCACTGGGTCGCGGAAGTCAACCCAGGTACCTACCTGGATCCTGTACAGATGACGTGGAGGTTCAAAAATTCCACACTGTCCATTGAGGTCGAAATCTGGCATCCTGTCAGTAAAGCTTTGATTGTAATCTGAGTATCTTACCTCCCGATTCGAGTCCTTTTCGACGTAAACGAGAGTCTTACACGCCTCGTCAACTGAGGCTACTATTCCACACGAGCTCGACCAACGGTCCTTGACGTTGTCACTGGGGAGATAGTGTGGCGTCAGAGAACGCAGAGGAATGTGAGGCAAAGGAATATCTTCGAAACCCGAGTCTGGTACAATGGCAGCAACGCCATCAATGATTTCAAGTGGGCGTCCTATGATACCTTTTTGCTCCCCAGACTCAACTCTGACCCTTTGTTGGGACTGGATGGAGTCCTGAGCAAAGCGGTGGACCCAGGGTGCAAATAATGGAAGGTCTCGAATGCAAGGGGCCGCGATAAAGTGTTGTATGTTGCTGGGAGGGCTGTCGACAATAGCAAGGCTGGCCAGAGCAAATTGCTTCATGATCAAGCCCGATTCGTATGTTTCATGCTGAAACACGAATTTTCCAGGTGAGATGTCATTTACGTTTGAGGTGCCGTATTCTGTTATGACTTGCACCAAGGACCAAGTCCGTGGGGGGGGGTCGAGACCCTCTCTTCCTCTTACCTGTGCTGCTGCCAGCAGGCTTGGTGGGGATCCAAGGGACGAACGCGACAATGAGCTCTAAATCGGACGATGTATCCCGTCCGCATACAAATCCAACGTCATCGCGATAGAGTCCATGCAAGCAACGCACCCATTGGCCTTCCTCTATGTGACGAGACAACGGATTGCGACTTGCCAGTAATGTGATGCGCTGCTCAAGAGGGATGAGACGTGGCGTCGGACTACGGACCGTCACCAGTCCCTTCACAGCTTGCCTCGCCGCCGAGAGACTGCCTTCCAGGAAAATGTATCCTGGAATTCCATCTCGCACGACAACCGAAGCGATGTCCAGACGGCGCGATTCTGCTCCCGAGGTACATCGACGGAAGATCTGAAGTACGAGACTCGACTCGTACCCAAACTATATACAACGTCAGACAGGTTCAGTATGAGATAGATATCATACATACCTTCACGCGCACAGCCCACAACTCGGGGTCGTCCGGCCTCAGGACGAGCAAGTGCCTCAGGACAATCCCGCTGTCGTACCGGCACGGGGGATTAGATGTCGCAGCGTGGTCTCTAGCCCGAGCGTGCAACTCCGAGGCCTCCACGAGCGCCACACTATCATCATGAAGGAATGCAGGGCCCTTGCTTGGACCTGCTTCACTCTCCTTGTCCTCCACATTGTCCACAAAAAAGTCATCTATCAAATAGTGTTAATGATTGAGAAATATACTGAGGGCATTGCTCACCAAGTTCTTCCTCGTCAATCTCCTCCTCTTCTCTGTCGTCTACGGTGGCTTCAAGGTCCAGAAAATCGCTCAACTAAACTGTATGGTAAATTTGCTGATCCTCAGAATTTGAAGGTCACTCACTGTGTATTCAACCATGGTGTGAAATGCAAGTAGATGATTAAAAGAAAAAATGTGAGCACGCTGATCTACTTGCAATGTGGGTGTGGAGCTCACCATATCTCAGCCGATTTGCATCATGGCCAGCCAAAAACACATATTTTACATACTGGGCTCACCTAGATCACGCCTTGGCACGAGGCATCACCAAGAGCAACCTCCAATGGGAGAAGCGTGCGCCGAGCCTCGCTCACAGGTCGCACCAACGCGCCACCCATCACGCACTCGTAACCTGGTATAAGTGAGAAGGTATGACACATACCGAACATCACCGAAGGCGGGCAAAGCCTTCCTGCCACCTCCAAGTCCTCGCTCCATCGCGCACATCGAAGACGTGATAATGCAGTGTTGGTTGCACTTCCGGGCCTGTGATGGCGTGGTCGATGTGCCACTGCTCTTGCCCCGTACCCCTCCGGGTGGCAGTTGCAAGAAGTTGAGTGCGACCGAAAGTCAGCACAAACGGGGTGTCCTCTCTGCTCGGGCACCAGCTACGCACTACGCCGTGCCCAACAGCTTCCGGCACAGGCTACAGGTGCATAGTGGGCTTGAACCACCAGCGGCATGCTGCGCATATGTGCCTACAGAGGGCGTCAGTGGAGGAGGCTTCGCGGACTGCACCGGGTCGCGGCAATCGGGCCCGGGGATGGGACGCAGCGTTCCGGCCACCAGCCAACGTCGTGCCTGTTCTCGGCATGACAAGAGCTCTAACTTATTATTAATTTAGTCTCTTACCATTGTTTCCTCTGGTTTCTTAATATTATTTTATGTAATATGTTATATCTAAGTTAATTTTTTGTAATACTACACCAAAGGATGAGTTTGACATGAGTGAGAGTGAGGAAGAGGAAAGAAAGAGATGCTTGGATGTTTCCGGAGAATACTTAAGCCTGACCACTCTGCTCCCATCTCTGAGGTAGGCATGTGCCATGGGATTGGGACCGCTCGGTTGCCGGACTCTCTGGTTGCCGGACCGGTCTCAGAGGGTGGTCCGATATCCTATGGCACGTGCCTAACTCAGAGACGGGAGCGGAGTGGCCAACTATGTATACTGTCAATCACGGGATCACGTTTTTCTTTTCCCCTCCACCACATCCCTTTGTTGTATGTAGTAGAGCTTTAGAATAATCTATGAGCGCCTCATAATTAAGATACATAGAGAACGCGGACTAGACAATGCGTGAAACAATGTGAAATAAGCCGTGAGAATCAATTAAAAGCAAGTAATTGGCCCGCAACCGTAATGGAGTCCGAAATGATTGATATCGCTACCACCTCTGTGCTCTCAGGGGAGCATGCGGAAGCACTTGCAACGAAGTGGTGGGCGGCAGAAAAGTTCAGGCAGCATGGTACACGTTGTTCAGTCTACTTTATCGCATTGCTAATGCATATGTCAGGTGTGCTGTGCCGAGAAGGCGTGTTCATGGATGTGGAAACAGAGATAATCCGCACAACTATTCGCGAGTATAGTGAGGTGAGTAATTTCTTGATTTTGCTTCGCATTTTATTGACCGCCGATAGGCCTGGAACCTGAGCCAGGAGGAAGTCGAGGATCTCATATTCGGCGCGAATAGGCAGGAGGGGTTTTGGGCCCACATCGGTAGGTCTTCTTTGTTCCGGGTATATCTGATTATGATTCACTCTCCTTCAGCCTGTGCCGTACCTCCGAGGCGTGTCCGGTCGGTATATGACCACGTGCAGCGTGTCTACCATCCCATGAAGAATAAGGGGAAATGGACAGGTCTTGAGGACGTGCAACTACAACAGTGAGTAAGCGATACGAGAAAGCTAGGCTACTGGCTACTAATCTACGCAGGATGGTCAAAGAGCACAGGCATAAATGGGGCAGTGTTGCCCAGGCTCTGGAATGCCCCGCTGCAGAGTGCCGGAATCAGTACATCAAATGTATTGCACAGAAGGAAACGCGATGTAAAGGTATGTACGTTCTACTCTGCTCCTGGAAGAGGCTCGGGATGCGTGTAGGATCATGGTCCCCCGATGAAGAAGCCTGCCTTATGCAGATCATGCGAGATCTGGACGAAGAGGGTAAGTCCACTGGAACCTCAAGCAATTTCTGGGAGGTGGTTGCGGGACGGATGGACAACACGTGGATGGCAAACCAGTGCCGCAATAAATGGTACGTGCAATCTAAATGTCAAGTCGCTTTATCTATCACAATTTACAGGACCGATTCACTGTACCCGAAGCTGCAGAATGGTGGGAAGACCCCTTGCTGGAGTCATACGGTGTTACGCCATCCCTCGCCGTCCGTAGCCAAAAGCCAGACCGGTCTGCAGTACTGACCGGACCACCGCGCTGACCAGGCCGCCGGCCTGTTGCCCCGAGTTTCCAGTGCAAGCCCTTGGTGTAGAGCATTCCACCAAGAGGATACCAGACTTTGCTGTGACGGAGATCTCTGGCGGAGATCTCCATAGATGCCTATGACTTGATAGTGGCTGATGGAGTATGACTCCACAGTCTAGAACGTTCCAGACCACCTTCGCCTAATGCCGGGGATTCCCCTAGGGATTCCCCCTTATTGCCACTTCCATTCTTAGCTTATGACTCACCTTTGTCACCCGACTCCACCTTGCCCCACTATGCCTAGACTCATGCTCCACCCTATGTGGAGCAGTACGATACAGCCTCGCGCTCCACTCTGTGGAGCTACTATACTCAGAACCAGTGCCAGCCTGCGCTGCCTGAGAGATCCTTACCATACATAGAAGAGCCCTCATGTATATAAGGTAGCCGGCTGAGATGGAGACGCCCCATCTCAGACTTAGTATCATATCCACTAGTCTTGCCATCCCCTGCCTGCCAGTCTGCCAGATCCCCTTGAGTAGTCAAGCCTCTTGGGTCACTCCTGCTTCCCTCCTACGCCGCTTAGAGTCTGCTGCAAAGACTCTACTAGATCTTGTGTCCACTTAGGGAGCCACATCGGTAGTCCCTCTGTCCGACGCTTGCCCTACTATTCACGTGACCAAGTCACATCACGTGTCTTACCTCCTGTCTCACGATCACGTGACGTCTCACGTGATCAGCTCAGCTCAGTCGACCACGTGCTTGCCCTTGCACATGCCTCAAGATCACTTGGCTTGCCTTTGCCTTGTGCTGTGGTAGCCCAGTCTACGCTTTCGCCACGAACAACCCGTGGAGTCGTAACATACGGACTCCTATATCCTCATTCAAAAGTATGTACTCGGCTGGCTCACCTCTACTCGACTTCACTTCACTTCTCTAGGGTGGCGTCATTGGATCTCGACGCAGAAGAGGGTATCAACTGGGCTACCCTACCTGACGATGGATGGAAGATCTGGACTTGTCACAGGCTCCAGCAGAGGTGGGCCTCTCTAAAAAAGATGGTCCACACACCGGGTGCGACCCACCGTGGTAAGCATATATGTCCATTCCATGTGAGTGCTTATCGCTGACCCATCTCGAGACATCGTCCAGCGATTATTATCATACCCGCCCCACCCTTCAAACGTTTCACCTTATTGTATATTTACCATCTCTTTTTATTTCATTACACCCCAGGACACGTACATCGCTAATAACACTGTAATCTACAATGTCAACGCCGAGTGGCCCGAGTCGGCTCAATGTCTGAACTCTCAGGTTCAGTGAGAGAACTATCAGTGCCGTCAGAAAAACTTGTAAGTTCGTCGTATAAACTCTTTGGCATCGGGGGGAGGACTAACAGTTCTTCTTGGCTATCAGGCACGATGTGATGTGGCTGCCCTCTGACTTTGAGGGTCGACGGGGGGCCCACGGAAGGCCCTGCAGATGGTCCCATGGATGGTCCTGCGGATGGTCCCACAGATGGTGCAGCAGGTTTGAGGCGTTTGCATGCCTCTACCTCACCAATAGCCTCATTGCGTGGATGTTTCTTGGAGGCGACTGGGGTGCGATCGGAGTCTTTGAGGGCAGGTACTTCCCTCTTTGGTGGATCTGACGGCATGTGTACAGGCTTGGTTTCATTGGGATCAGATATAACGTGGACGGTCTGGGTACAAGGTGAGTTCATCGACCAGGGGAATCATCCCAAGTAACTCACGATGTTCCGAATCGTTGGGGGCACCACCAGGATAGCAATTGTTGGTAGGGTCTGCGATGCCACCAAGCTCAGCTGGACGTCGGTGTACAAAGGGGAATCCATCTGCATTGCGACGCAGCGTTCATTTACAAAGGGTTTAAATAAATTTCTGGACAAGGTGCTGATCACAACTTGCAGATCCTTCTACACTGCAAGTCTTTTTGAGTACAGTACATGATTCCCCCCAATATACACTATTTGGCTCACAATATACACTATTTGGTACGTTATTCGTATTGACTAATCACTTTCTTGAAATCACTAGGCTGGCATGTGATTGAATGAACGTGTTGGGGACTCCACGTGATGAGACGCGAAGATTAGATAAAAAGGTGGGGCGATTGAATGCACGTGTTGGGGACTCCACATGCTGCCATGGAGCTGGATTCATAATTCTAATTCTACAGATGGCTAGCTAGTTTCCTGAAATGGTAACAAGTTGACCATATTTGGTGCGCCGTTCAATGCTGCAAGTCTTCTTGGGCTTGTCATCTGCCCGGTTTCCTTTATCTTCAAGTGTTGCATCTCTACATCTCTAACTCTTACTTTCAGCTTCTCCCATGTCCCCTCGCTCATTTTGTAACTTATTGAGCTCTGCTGCAAGTGACACCGAACAGCAAGGTAGAAAGCGGCCCACTAGTCCCCTGGTTGAAAGGGTGACCAGTAAACGACGAAGGTGAACTTGTACAGGGCGCATATATGCCATTCTCGACTTCCCATAGTCTCTGACCGCACACCCCCCAGAGTTGCTAATGGGCTTGAACCCTATTGCAAGTTTGGGAAGTGGGTGACCAGGAGCTACAGCCCTTTCACGAACTTCGATGAAGCAGTTAACGAGGGCCTGAGACGTGATACCAAGGGCGATGACAGTGACAGCGACGATGACAGCGGGGACGATGATGAACCGAGCAACAAAGAAATGTAAGTACATCTTGCCTGTTAGGCTCAAGCGTGGCCTACTGCACAATGTGTGCGTCTGGTGGTGTCTTGGCTTGGTCTAGCCCAAGCCTAGGCTTCTGAGAGACTCTGGAGGGCCTGGAATACGCAGGCGAAGTGTGGTTCACAAGTGCACGAGTGCAAGCAATGCACGAGTGCGAAAGGACAGTCTTTCTGGTCTGGGCAGTTACTTGGTCGAGTTAACCAGTACCTGCTGAGCCCAGAGAGAGAAGGGACAACTTGTCAAGGTGATGGAGTGGTTAGAACAAAGAGTCCTATCACTCCCACGCCTAGAGAAGCAGTGAAGGCTCGAGGTCGCACTAGGGAAGTCCCTGGGAGGAACTCGAGCTTCAGAACGGGTAGAACTAGCTTGATTGCTCAAGAAGTCGAGTCTGAGGTACATAGGGACAAGGCGACGCACTATAAGTACTTAGCAGGGTCAAGGGTAGGTAGAAGTGCGTCATAGTAAGTAATGATGTCACTGGCATGGGTACAGGGTAGGGCAAAGGGGAACGCATTGTGGCACAGGGTACAGGGCACCACAGCAAGTGGTCAGTAAGCGTAGAGCTGCCCAGAGGCGGCAAGGCAGAGGGTAGGGGTACAGGGCAATGAAAAAGTAAGAGTAAGTGGTCCAGATCGTAACATTGCCCAATCAATGCCATAATCACTTTATGTGCATACAGTGCCTCAAAAAACTGTTCAAGTGTTTTTCAGTTTTCGCTTGTTTTGGGTATATCTCAAGAATTGCAGAGGGTTAGAACATGTAGCTAGGCTTGTTTAAAAGCCCTTGATTATAGCTTTCTAACAGTGTATTATATGTAGTGTTATCTTTAGTATTTAAAAAGTTATAAGGCATTTTTCCTGGAGTACACACTTGAACAGTTTTTTGGCCATCATAGCTCAGATTAATATTTCTCAAATAGAGACACAGATTCTTGCTCAAGTGGGCTGAAATTAAACATGGAGACTATGTGGCCTATAATAAACTTGAATCAGTTGAGAATAAGCCAAAGCAACTGCTCATTCTCTGTCACCAGCACCATGAAGCCTCTCTCCTCCCATGAAGTTTAGTACATCATTTCCCTTCCTCAGGTTGGCCACCCAGTTTGCGAAATAGCCAAAGTAGCATGCAGGAGCACTGGGACAACCAGTAACATTCACAAAAAATACCTCTCTGACCCTCAAAAGTTTTCTAGAGGATGTCTTGTTATGCTCCTTAACCACAATATATGCTATGCACTACACTGTTCTAGCCCTAGAGAGGCAGATACTGCTCCCCAGATCACCAGAAGGTTAGAGGCCATCAAGGACACCATTACCTCAGATTAGACAGTTTGAAACTGCCTTGACAAGGTCTAGTTACAGGCAGTTGAAAAGAAGACACAACCCTACCTCAAACCAAGTGATAGCAATGTCTAAAAGAACTTTGCAGAAAAGTACCTATACTGGGCTGTAGAGAACTGAAAGAGGGTCATTTGGTAAGATGAGACTAAAATCAATTTTTTTGGCTCAGATGGAAAGAAGTTGGTCTGGAAAAAAGGGGGGAGCACCTTATCAATTGCTTTATACAGCCAAGTTGGGTTGAGGCACATCAGGGGAACTCAAATTTCCTTAATGCCTCTTAATGCATCTTAAAGTCATGATTAAGAAGAATTAAGCAAGTTATCATTAAGAAAAATCTGACTGAAATTCAGGAGCGTCGGTTTCTTAATCCTTACTTAATTGACAGCTTGAAGTAAGCATGCAACTAAGGCAGCCATAAGCACACACCTAAGGCAGCCATAAGCATGCACCTAAGGCAGAGGTAAGCATACACATAAGGCAGATTTAAAAACACT
>QLOS01001120.1:477-18181 GCA_003313725.1 Russula sp. MG48 | reverse complement strand
CGCCTCGGTGACGACGTTATGTGAATACCACGAAGCTTGAGTGAGGGCCTCTTGTGCTTCTGGGGGAATCGGTGCGTCGGGAAAGCGTGCGCGCAACCAGCGCATCAACATCGTATGGGAGGCACGATCAAAATTTTCGTTCGTGTACGAGATGGCCAGTGACTATTACCGGACTTTCATCAGCAAAAGCTTAAAGAGGGTAGAGTGGGTGACATACGACCATACCCGCACCAGCAGCACTGGCTTGTTCAGCAAGACGTACACCCTCCGTCAACGCTTTCATTCCTGCCTCTTCGCGCTCGTCCATATTGCGTGTTTCGCCGAGGAGAATCCACGCCTCGTAGCCACCCTCACCGAGTTCGCCTTTCTGGATGGCAGCTTCAAGGAGTAATGCAACTTCTGAAAGTGACTCATTTTGCTCGAGCATCTGTTTGGCGAGGGCTAGCGGTGACTGGGTGGAAGATGACGGGTCGAGATATTTGTTGTTTTCCTCTACGCTTAGTGAGTAGAGGGAAAAGAAATAGGGAGGGAAACAAACCGAAGACGTAAGGATCGAGGATGGGCAAGCCTTCATGGTCGAATTTCATGTTGTCCCCGAGCGAATCTTCCAATTCTACGGCGTCTTCTTCCCAAGCACGTTGCATAGCAGCCGAGTAATCCAATCCATTGTCCTCGCGGTGCGCCTTCATAAATTGATTGAACTCTGCCTCCCACTTAGCCATTTCCTCAGGTCGAGGGGGCATGTCGGAATTTTGCAACTGCTCCCAGACGCTTCAGGAACGGACATGCCGTTAGAGCCACTACATAGTCGGACGTTCGAACCCACAAACCTTCTGAACTCAACTTCCCCAATAAGTTCATCGGGGGTGACGACAGGAATGTCGTCCAGCTTCGCCCTACCAAACTCCGCTTCTAATTCCTCCACTGCTTCCGACGTTCGAGAAATCCGGGCCTCGACCTTGGTGGGTACGGTCTCAAGTGATGATGCAGCTTGGGCGAACGCTGCATCGAAATCAGTCTCTTTGAACTTTCCCTTGCCTTTAACGTCGAGAGCTATGGGATGTACATCAAAGCCCTGAAGGTAACTTTGCGGCACGGCATTGAGACCGAAATGATTTGCCACTGTGCCGAAGGCATTTCCAGCCAAATATGGGTTTTGCACCGCTGTTCGCTGCATCATATCTTGTCTTTTTTATTAAATTGTAATGCAAACGCACCATTCGCCGGAGTAGCACTCTGCTGGGCTGTGGGATCAGGGGCGAAAGCTGTTGGGCTAAACTCGCTTGCCCAAGCAGCTGACGAGAAGGTAGTTTGAGGTAAACCCGGAGGACCTTGGGTACGCTGGATCTCTGTCCAAGCATCATTAAAGCCTGGCATGCCGCGGTTGGCTGAGATGTGTGGGAATTGACGAGAAAGAAAGTCCTGCATCGGTGCCATTTGAGCAGGAGAGAAAGAGGGCCCGGGAATTGTGGTCTTCTGAGCCTCGAAGAATTGACGGGCCATGGCCATATCGTGCTCGGTAACCGCATTATTAGAAGCTGAGGGTAGATGATGAAGCTAGAGGGTGATTCTGTTTATTGGAAGAATTCGATCGAGCAGGGTACCCTTACCCTTGACGAGGATGGTCCAGCAATTCTGTCCTGGTAGAGTCGAAGAGGCGTTAAAAGTTTAATGAAACCATGCGGGGCTAAGGAGACCAACCTGTTGTAAACTGCGATCGCCATCTGTGTGCTTCAGCACTTGAGAAAGAGGATTGACCTCGACGGCGCATTCTGAGCCCGACATGAGACCTGCGAGAGACATTGCTGTAGCTGGGATCACCCAAGAAGTGCCAGTGAGATCTTTGAGTGGCGGAGGTGCCCCGCGTGATTTCCGGTATCCGGTGTCACGTGGCCAGCTCCCGCCCGGCCAATACTCCGAAGGACGACGACTCGGATGCAACGCGTTCTCTCACTTGTAACTTCTCACGGATTCATCGCTCGTGCTTACGCGACGGCTACTTCTCCACACGCCCTCGTTTTTCTTGAGCATACGAATGGCACCATAGAGTCAGGCTCACTTTCCGCTTTGACAGCAGCGCAGCAACTTGGCGGCACAGTCACCGGCATTGTAGTAGGCGGGCCTGATCAGATCCCAACCGTTCTCGAGGAAGTCAAGAAGTATACGCGCCCTGCTTTCCAAACCTTCATTTTCTGGATCTCTACCTCCCTGCCAGGTTGACAGGGCTCTCGTCAGTCCTGCATTCCTCAGTATTCAACACTAGTACCAGAGATTATTTCTTCACTCCTCGAAAAGCTATTGTCGAGTGATTCTCCATATACTCACGTCGTCTCTTCCCATTCTTCCGCTGCCAAGTCCCTCATCCTCCGCATTGCCGCAAAGTTCAACGTTCCCGCCGTCTCTGACATAATCTGTCTCGTCCGATGCCTCCTCGAACAGCACCACCTTTTCGCAGCCAATCTACGCTGGCAATGCAATCGCGACTGTCCGCGCACCGTCTTCCGTGTCCCTGAAATTCTTCACTATGCACTCGACAGTGCTCACAGCTGCCCCCTCGGATGATGGCACGTCCGTTGCGCTAGAGGAACTCGCTCCCGTTCAGGTTGCCGATGCGCTAACGCAGCACATCAAGACCGACCTCACCTAATCTGACCGCCCGGAGCTTGGCGTCGCGACTCGCGTAGTATCGGGCGGGCGGGCGCTCAAAAACGCAGAGACGTTCAAGGCAGTTCTCAATCCGCTTGCCGATGCTTTGGGCGCGGCTGTCAGCGCATCACGGGCAGCTGTCGATGCCGGCTACACGGACAACTCGTTGCAGGTCGGCCAGACTGGCAAGGTGGTGGCTCCTGAACTTTACATCGCCGTCGGCATTTCCGGTGCGATGCAACACTTAGCGGGCATGAAAGACTCTAAGCTTATTGTGGCGATAAATAAGGTGAACATTCTCCCGTCTACTCCTTACCTACTAACGATATCGATACCCTCAAAGGATCCGGATGCTCCGATATTCCAAGTAGCAGACATCGGGCTAGTAGCGGATCTTTTTGAAGCGGTGCCACAGATAGTAGAAAAGCTAAAGCAATAGTTTCTAATTGTTTCTCATCTGAACTTTGACCCTTGCTCGAACATGACGAGGGCGACTTGTCGCTGGGTCCACTCAACAGGCACGCGAGATCTTGATATCGACAAGTTCCTACCTTGAAGTGATCCGCCAGGGCCCCACGCAATATTCCCGTCTTTGTAACATGTTCTCGTGCATCTGATCGATTCAGTGGTGGAGTCTGGTTTGCGATATCACTGATGAACCCACACGTACTCCACTTTCCAGATTGGTCCTCGAGGACTGCCATGACTATTTTATTGCTTGCGGCTATTGCCCTGTCAGCGAAGAACCACGCCACTAAACCGAATCTAGGCGCGGGTCTTTCCATCTTCACTGCTTTACTCTATCAAATCTAGAAGAACTGTATGGATTCATTCCACGTGATTGTATTGCCCCCACGTCCCTCTAAGTATTCCTGAGGACGGTGGTTCCCATACTATCATGCTTCGCTCTACTATCACCACTGGTTCTTACACGCTCGAAAAATATTCGAGATCATATCCACCCCGTAATTCTGCCCAGACTCACTCCCAAGACCTAAATGCCCGACAGCCAGAATGGCAACACTTCGTCAATCCTCTCATAACCCTCACGCTTGACGTGAAGAAATCGATGGATAACAGCTTCGAGTCTGTGCGTTTGCGTATAATATGGAACATACTAGATGTAGGTAACGACCAAATGCAGCGAGAAATCACGATGGTGAGGACAGAAATTGACGCATACATGCGACTTTTCACTCAGACTCAGGGCACTGTCTAGGAAGACCTCGATCTCCTCACATTCTCAGGAGTCGATGGCCAGGTCCACTCTGGCCAAGGCCCCCCTCTCAAGGCCGTCTATCGTGATGCGATTGTGGGAATCCGCTACCAGTATCCGGTTTCTGTACCGGCTACCTCGCCGGCCGTACGCATATAGATTGATCTGCGTCGGACAGCTGTGCTGATGATCGATGGACCTCCATGTCTAGTCGTACCGCCGTTTCCAGGTCAATTTCGCCTCCTCTTCAGACGCAGCGCAATTCATCGACGCCATCCGGCCGTTGTGCCCCTGCAAAGAGAATGTGGGTCCTCCCCCACCGCAGATCCCCACGAACAGACCTTCGATGCCGAATAATACGTCCATCCAAGCCCCATCTGCAAGTGCACCACTCGTCCGATATCACACCAGTACCGTGCAATGGCCTTCGATGCCTCCCCCATCCGTAGGCGCCACCAGTGGTATAGCGGAAAGAAACGCACCCCACCACAGCAGCCAAGAGGAGCACCCGCAGAGACCACCGCAGTTCCCGCTCCCCTCAAGCTCAGATCTGTCTCTAGCACCCCCTACATCTGACCCTATGCCACCATATCCGATGACTGCGCCGCCGCCCGAGACGTATCCTAGCCAATTCACAGTGCAGAGCGGTGGCGGCGTCGGTGGGCGGCGCAACAGCGCTTCTTCGCTCCCTGCGTCGTCGCAACCTCCTACTTCCACTGCAGCCACACTCGCGCCGCCAACGCAAACTACCAGCACGCAGCCACCAGGTGTGGCGGCGGCGGAGAAGAGTCGGACGCGGGAAGCGTTTCTAGAGTCGCTGCGGGAAACGCCAGAGCTGTACAGCCTGACGCGCCCGGAGCTCGAAAACCTGGTCAGCGTCGTCGTGCGCGAGCCGGGGTTTCTAAGGCTGGTGCGTTGCGTTTTTCATTTTCATTTTTTTTGGTTGTGCCCGAGAGTCCCTTCCCATAGGAGAAGGGAGGGTTGCTTTTCCGTGCTGAAAATAACTCGTGCCTCTGTTAGCTCGAAGCGCTCGAGTCGATGTGGACCATTCGCGGATTTTTAGGGCAGTGAGCAAAGGGGATCCGCGAGCTCACTGCCGCCCTGTCGATAGCAGCACTCTCAGCTAAGTTCAGAAAAGCTGCTGCCTTGTACTACATAGACAACTTGAGAAATCACCCAATTCTCTGACACATACAAAGGAGGCCAGTCTAATGCTACAGGGGTCTCAGCGAACTGCACCCTCTTCCCCTTCCCCTTCCCTCCAACACACACACACAATATACAGAATCGAATCAAGGCTACCAGACAACCAAACAGCGCCGCCCGGTTCTGATGCTCGCAGAACTCGCTTATTCGAACACGCACGGTACCACCGCAGCTCTCGCCCATCACAGGATGCGTTGTATTTCCCGCAGATCAGGACTTAGGATGCTTCCATCTTTTCTAGAAGTGGCGATCGATCAGCGCACGATCAGCGTGTGACTTATAACACGAGTGGGGGCATCAACAGACACTGACACTAGAAGGGAATACACTCAGTTCCTAGATTAGTGATGAGCTCGGTGACTTCCGGGGAAAGTGTCCTCGTTCTGTGTCGAGGGCGACCTTCATCTTACCTTCATCTTGGAAGCTGGTGTGAGCGGCGGCCGTTCGCGCGCGCGACTTGGTTGTGGAACTGCAGCAGAGGAAAACGGCCGGCGCACGCACTGGGTGTACTCATTGACGTGCACTATATCTGTCCAGGAGAGGTAATACCCAGGCTGCGCCGACCAGTAAGAGCACGCCGCCCTGAGTACCGGGAAACAACGCTCTGCCTAGGTCCTTCCCTGAGCGGTACGGGAAGTACACAAGTCACTAGTTCAGCCTTGTTTCCTTTTCTTTATCGACATACCGAGCCAATCGTCATCGGGACAGGGACAAAATTTGAATTCAGATGGAGACATTTGAAGTGGCACCCCCCCCGATGGCTGGGAGCATGTGAAGTGCTGAACATGGACAGATATCTACGGAATCCATGAAAAAAAAGAAAGCACCACCAGATGATACTGCAACTGCTTTCAACCGTGGTCAGTCCACTCCCGTTCGAAAGAGACGTGTCAGCATACTCCGTGGAAAACAGGGGATAGATGATAACCAGACATGATAGCGAACGCCAGCATGAGACAGGCCTGTGAAAGAGAGATCAGGCACCAATGGACCAGATATACTGCCACATGTGGAAGGTCCGAGACCACGTCGTGTTAAAATATAGTATGATATGATGTGGTCCCGCATATCCTGTGGCCCGGGACTGCCAATAGGTTGCATCACTGTACATGTCCCAGCCCAGCACAGGTTCGCCACTTGTAAGTGGAAATAAGCACAAGCAGCCGCAATGGGCCTGAACATTCGACGTCCGACAATACTCCCCCCATACCTCTTGCTCCTTAACCGACAACCATGGTGTCCACCAGCGGCTCTCGTTGGAGACTATTCTGCCAGGCCTTAGATCACAGCAACGAATGTCTTGGTCCCATTTTTGATGTTTCTGTTCACACAAATACAATTGTTAGTGTCCTCAAGGAAGATATCTTCGAGACGCTGCCCAGCAAAGCTCGGAAACCTGGCACACGTCACAATTGGATTGACTTGATGCTCTGGAAACTCTCCACGCCTATCTCTGAAACCAATGCTCTAATCAAAAGAGCCTTCGCCAGTTTGAAATTTTCAGATCCGGAGTCGGATGATGAAGAGATTGAAGACCCTGACGACCCACCCGAGGTGCAGTTACTCAACCCATCCTACGATATATCAGATTATTGGGATCAAGAGCCTCCGAAAGGGTGTGTACATCTCGTTGTGCGGTTTCCACAAGTGGACGTTGGTGCGGACCTGTCAACTCCTAGCGTTGACCTGGCTGCAGTTGGCGCAGCGTCTCAGACGGTTGCCCACATCCCCGGAGCGGCCAAGAAGCGAAGGCTCGAAGCGGAAGACGGCAGTGAGAAACGTCAGAAGTTCGCCTCAGGTGAGGATGAGATACACTTATTCCCATATGTGTTAGTGACGATGGAGCTTAGCTCAACAACACGATGTTTCGACTGCTCGCTGGGCTCTTACCCCTTCTGAAGCAGCAGTAATACCTGCATTTCAGAATGAGCAAGAGAAGCGACCAGTCTTTAACGGTCGCCCGCTCCATAACTCTGGTCCTCCCATCGGCTTATTCCATCCCGTTTTCAATTCTTTTCATGCTGCCATGAGAGATCCAGAACGCCCTTATGCGGATGCAACGACGTATTCTTCAGTCAAAGCCCTTTTTGAAGCCTTCTCCGCTATTTACGTCTCAGAGGACCGACGGATAGCTGCAATCGACAGGCATCTGGTTCCCCTTCTTAGAAGCACATTCGATATAGTAGAGGTTCAAGGAGTCAACAGTGATGGGGTGATACTTCAATCTTGTGGCCCTTACTCAGTAAATGCATACGTGGCAATACGAGCGGTCAAAAATGAAATTGGAACGGCCAGCACAGATCCCTACAACCAGGCCAGTCTTGCTTATCGCAGATACTGGGCAGACAGTTCTCGTGAGTTGGACGGATGCGTGCTTATTATTCACGCTTTGCTAATTTGTTTATCTGCTAGGGGACAGCATCAGAACTAGGTGCTATTGCCCTAGCATCATTCTAGCGATTGCGGGTCCATGGTTGTGTGTCCTCGGTGGCATTTACCTTCAAAGGGCGGTCATACAACCTTTAACGGACTATGTCTGGCTTGGTGGCGACATTTTCAATGCTGACCGCCTAGTCTTCGCAGCACGACTCTTTACTGCCTTAAGGTCCGCGATTTCAACCCTCCGGACGTACTATCGGTCTCTCGATTTCTCGAATGCAGCTGTGCAGACCGAGATGCCCGACCCCTTTCCGTTTGTCCAAGAATATGAGTCGAAGAAATTCACGTACCTGTCGCGCCTTGC
Organism: Russula sp. MG48; assembly: GCA_003313725.1. NCBI lineage: Eukaryota > Fungi > Basidiomycota > Agaricomycetes > Russulales > Russulaceae > Russula > Russula sp. MG48. The sequence continues at coordinate 10,370 of QLOS01001120.1, read as the reverse complement.
TCCGGAAGACCCGGGAAAACTATTGTACAAGGCACGGCTTGACAACCGTCTCGTGGTCGTGAAGTTCGTGTCGACATACCACGCACAGGCTCACCGCCTTCTGGCTGAGCATCGACTGGCACCACCCCTGCACTACGCTGGCACAGAGCACGTTGGAGGACTGGCGTACGGTGGGCGATACATGGTCGTGATGGACTTCATTGACGGAAAGCCGCCGGTGGATTCCCTCTCCAATCGCCAAGTAGAACGGGTCAGGCAAGCGATCGAGTTGCTACATTCGCATGACCTTGTGTTCGGAGACCTTCGACCACCGAACATTTTGGTCAAGGACGAGAGTGTCATGTTCGTTGACTTTGATTGGTGTGGTAGGGCCGGGGAAGCACGCTATCCTGCGAACCTCAACAATGATGTCGGACTTGGTTGGCCAATGGGTGTGGGACCAGGTTCTGTTATGTTAAAGGAGCATGACCTATCAATGTTGGAGAAACTGCAGTCAATTTGAATGCCAGTTCTTTTACAGACCGGTACCAGTATCATGCTCATTGGTTTTGATTGGTGAGGAAAGGCAGGATACCGAGTGACTTGTGCATCCGCTTAAGCACTCTCAGAGCTATCAGAAGCTTTCTCCCACTCTGGCTGCAACTCCTCACCTCTTCACTCCTCCCGTTCCTTTCAGAGACGCCCTCACATCTGGCCTATCACACGTAGACCACTCTCCTACGTCTACCCTTCTGAGAGCTACTCCGCGGCCATCTATCTCTACCTTCTCTTCTCCCTTGTCTGCTTCGTCTTCTCTATCTCTTGTACGCCTGCGCCTCTCCATCATCCTGATTCTTCCCCGACTAGGAAGGAACTGTCTTCTAGGACTCCAGGTAACCCTAAAGCGTCCTGCGCCTACTATTATCAAGCATCCAACCCGCCGAGAGAACAAGCGCATTAAGGTTACCACTCCCGAGACATCGCGCTCTGTCCTTCCCTCTCTTTCCACCTTCGATCCCTATTCACCTCAAATTTCCAGGTTTTTATCTTCGCTTTCCGGTCATACCCCCGGTACTGAAAGCGTAAACTCTCCAGCCATTTTCCATAGCCCTTCTGGTTGCATCGTTAATCCCCCGCGCGACGTGTTCGACCTTTACACCCCATGCTTCGTCCGCGGCTTCAAAGTTGGCCTCTGTCCCCTCTCCCCCTGCACAGGAACAGGCTCAGCATGAAATTCTCCGCAATTAAGTGGTGCCCCCCGTTCTACCTAACTGTCTTCCCTCCCTCCCTGACACTCACGTAACAGTGTCCCACGTTCTCTCCTGTATGCCTTCTCATCCCCATTTCTAATTCACGTACGTACGACAGCTACCACATGCAATACTCTCATGGTATGTCGCACTGCCCTAACCCCCTTGCCATCGTCGAAGCGTACGTCCCACCAGGCATCGCTGCCTCCACCGCGCGCCCCGTTCTCCCTGCCCACTGCCTTCCGCACGAGTCCACGCCAGCGGCCTGGCAAACTCGAGCGTACGCACACGTTTGAGGGGCCAGTGTCATCTCTGTGCGCGCTGGGTACCAGTTCAGGGTGTTGAGGATGCCAATGCAAAGGTATGACTCCCCTCTTTCCACTCCCACGAGTTGCTGAAATTTCTGACGTGGTGGCGTAAGGTGAAGGAGCTATTTCGGGCAAGTTCGGACAAGCGCCCCAAACACGAGACATTTTGATTCGGGCGATGGGCTTCCCAGGTGGAAACAAAATATACTATCCGATCGTTCAACGCGGGTCAGGACCACTGGCAGTCATCCTTTGCATCCCTCAGCACAGTTTGTTCATATCAATCGACTATCAATGAAAACATGGCGTGTCGAATGCCGCGTGCATCCTCCTCGTCATTGGGGCCCGCAGTCCTCAAGTTCGCGGCGGGCGATCACAGCGCAACGCGGCACAAACGCGAACACTGTTCCCTGATCCGGATAGCAGATGCGCGTTTTGCTCGTTGCTGAGTCTTCCCAGGAGTGGTTGCCAATTCTTTGGTGCTATCCCTCTTGGCAATAGAAGTCGACTATGCGAAGCGTGATGTCGCAGGGCAACTAATGTTCAGCTTTGGATTAGGCTGAGGGGATCATCCGACAATGTCCACAACGTCATCTCACAAGACAACGCCGAGGCACCGAGGAAAATGACGATTCATCTAGGGACTCCTGCGCCGCTGAACGTCGCTTGCGCTTCTGCACTGGCATGCGCAGATAAATCAGCACCCGGGCCGGAAAAGATCATCAAGACCGTAACAACTTAATAAAATCTTCACAAAGCGGCTCGCATTTCTAGATTGTAGCGACTCTATTACAATCGCGGTAGTCACGAACTTACGTAATAAGTAATGGCTTCGGTTCTGTCTTCTTTTTATTTCTTCTTCAGACAACGCTGCTGAGGTCAAACCTGCCGTCACTCCCTTTCACAGCAACCCCCTTCTCAGTCACGATCGCCGAAATTAACTCGGCAGGTGTAACGTCAAAACTAGGATTATAGATCCCGTCCAAGCCTTCGGGAGTGATCATGACGACCGCCTGGGCCTTGTTGCCCTGGGTATCTAGGGAGGGCGGATAGAGCGCGCCGCGCACGACGCATGCTTCTAGTGGAGGACGATGCTCGATGGGAATGCTTGTAACATGAGGTTAGCGTGATGCAGGCTATAGATGAAGCTTGCGCCCACCCAGAGCCATCGGCGACGTCAAGGTCAACTGTGGTGATCGGTGCGACAACAATGAATGGAATGTTGTGACGCGCTGCTAGCACCGCAGCATTGTACGTGCCGATCTACTCGGGGATTAAGCTTCTTTGTGTGGAACGTAGAATAAACGTTGGCATACTTTGTTGGCTGTATCGCCGTTTCTGGCTATCCGGTCCGCTCCGACGGCTGGTGGGGACATCATAAACAAGCAAAGGTACAGGGAATGGGGATAGACACACCAACGGCGTGTATATTGTGGTGCTGAAACAGCGAACCCACCATGGTGTCGACAATCATTGTGGATGGGATTTGTAACGTCTTGAGTTCTAGCGCAGTCAACCTGAAACGATTGGCATCATGAGCAGGAAGCCGACGATAACAAGCTTATGCACCTAGAACCCTGGTGATATGGTGCTGTCTGCGTATAATATGCTCTCCCGAGCTTGCTCGTTTCATGGAGGTAGGTGATGAGCCCAAGGGCGGTGCCATATCCCTACCGAGAGGTATCGCGTTAGCTGCGGACTTAGATCACAGAGTAAGCATCTTACCGAGGTGGCCAACGAACCGGTATTGCAAACCGTCAATACATTCAGACCGTCCCCAGAGCCACCTTGGCCCTTCACTTCTTCGACCAACCAGTCCCCGCCCCACTTGGCCATCGCCTTGTTACGCCCGACGTCTTCAGCTGCAACCTGCCTACCGTCTTCTATCAAGTCCTCCGCTATCGCGCGCGGATCCTTCCCGGCGTCCAGGGACGTTTGGAGCGTGCGTGTGAGGCGGCGCGTAGCAGCGCCGAGGTTAACGGCGGTCGGACGTGCTGTGAACAGAAAGTCGAGAATCGGCGAGACATGCGCCTTGAGGTCTTCTGGCGACGAGAGGAACTCGGGTGTAGGGCGAGCTCGCAGCGCCCGAGACAGGTGTTGCGAGACGCTGAGAGCCGCGAGAGAGGCGATGGCTGGCGCGCCACGGATCTATGACAGGAGGTGAATCTGGAGACCGGGGCATAGGGGTTGCTCACTTTCATAGTCTTTATCGCATCATGCGCCTGCTCGATGGTGTCGATCGTTAGCCACTCGGTGATGTGTGGCAGAAGGAGCTGATTGACGATCTGAATCTTGTCATCAGACAGCCTGATGGAAGTAAGTGCATCGGCCATGTTATCGATAGTCGGGCCATCGAAACCGATAAATTTTCGCGGCGATCCTTCGAAGAAAGAAGCAGTGAGATAGACCCTGTGCTTAGGTTAGGGTTGTGGGACCACCAATTTGATCTCGAATTTGGCTATTTGTTTGGCCACCCAAACACATTCGGCTTAAAACACAAATGACGAGAGGAAGGAGGAAAGATACCACGATTCTTCCCTCCCGCGCCCTGATCATCCAAAGAGCTTATCGCGACAGGAAAGCGAAGTACCTTTCCGACTTGGAAGATCGATGTCGTAACGCTGAAGAGGAGAACGAACGTCTACGAAAGGAGCTGGAGCTCGCGCGGTCCGAGTCTGGTGTCGCATCCATTAATAGCGAACTGGTAGATATTTTTGGATTCACGTACCGGGGAAGGACTAATCTCGAGTCACTTTTTTTTTGTTTTCTCGTTATCTGATAGGCTCGACTGTGCACTGATCTCATGCAGAATCTGGTGCGAACCCAAAAGGCGCTATCACTCTTCCAGCAGAGGGCCTTCGACGCACCTGGAACCCCACAAGACCCACGCGAAACAGAAAGGTGCTCGTGACACCAGTAGTGGGCATACTACTTTCTTATCATTCTTCCTCAGAGCGGTACTCTCTGCCACGGAACTTGATATCGCCGCCGTCCTCACTCACGCGCTTCGACAAGACCCGTTTGTGCCTGCGTCACAATTACCACGACCTGAGGACACGTGCCAAAGCATCGAATCACCACTCGGACTGACCGCGGATGACGATGACAGCTCGGGGTGTTGTGGGGGGCTCATTGATTGCGAAGGCCTCATCGAGTGAACATTCAGTAGACAGTGATCATGGCCATACTGACCCTCGCAAGCCCCCCTCCGTCCAAATTTGTTGCTATAGTGAACAGAGATAGTCCATGTACGTCAACTTTCAACCAAGCTTATTTTTGAAAAAATTATCGGCAAAATAAAAATTTCCGTGAGACTTTCGAACACCTGTCCCGAACAGCGGGGGAGAATTTCCTACCTCGAGGATACAGCGACGTGCCATGCCAAGACATTGCGCTATACGAGTGACACACCGGAATGCTTGCGGAGATTGATGCTGCTCCCGGATTGGACATGGAGATGTATGAAGAGTCAAAATGCACGTTGACTCAACGATCTTATTAGGATATAGTAGATCTGCACGAGGGACTCGCGTTTCTTCGGGGTAGCACGTGGCTGGGAAACGAAGTTGATAGAAGTCCCCTACAAATCTTTCCTGAACGCTGATATGCGCGCGGTACGCATGCGCAAAGAGCCGGGTCCCCGTGTCGCTTCACACTATATCACCGATAAACGCGGATATGGTATGTGGAAATTGTACGGCACTTCCGTACTGGGTGTCGAGAAGTAGTAATACAACACAACCTACAACCCTAGAACACGGCGCGTCCGGGACTGGTGGGTTGCCTACCTTCTGTAGCTCACCGCACCAACCGGAAGCGAATCCAAGGATCAAATGAATGTCATAAAGAAAGGACTGCATTCTGCGTCGAAAACTCCGTCAGACGCAATTGGTTGAATGTGCATCTGTAGGAGAGGGATGAGAGCTTGATTGAGGAGGGGCAGAAATTTCCTCCGAGTAACACGACAGGATCAACGTAAAGTCCAGGGAGGCACCGTTCACCTCATTCGAGATATGGTTGATTCCAGGCCGTAGGGCCGTCGCAAAACGGTCCCTGGGACGTCGCATGCACACGAGACCAGGTTGACCAATGATTGCGCACCTTGTGATGAGAGGGAGGAAAAGGGTTATACAATAGTCTGCGCCAGTGGCGGGTTTCAGTTAGACAGCTACTCCGGAACGGTCGTGGGAAATAAAAAAAATTGTGTTAACCTATAAGATGATAAACCGGCCGGGCTCGATTGAAAAGACTTTCGTCCTGCTCCCAGCCTGCCCATCCTCTCTTTTGCAAATCTATGATAAACCCCATCTGGTATTCTCTTTCTCTTTCTCTTTCCTTCCTGTCCATGCTCACCCTTTCTCCTCCCTAGCATTTTTAACCAGATCGAAACTGTGCTTTTCGGACCGCTTGCATTCGCCCTCGTTGACACCGACCGGCCCCCTTAGTGTCTCCTCACTCTCAACTCTCTAGCGCCCCTTTTCACCTTACTTTCCCTCCGTTCCATGGGATAAATTGCCTTCTGAATTTCTGAATCAGCGCGACTGCTTCGGCAACGTAGAACCAAAAAAAATAATTCATAGAGCCTTCCGAACAAGGCCACTACATTCTTGTTATACTACATACGTCGGTTACCCTCTCGATACCCCGATAGGTTGTCGTGATGCATGCGCTACGTCCTTCCATCTTCCGTCCCACCAGCCTCCCTCCCTCCCCTTCACCTTCTCAGCAGCCCGAGACCCCACCGGCTGACAAGGCCTCTTGGTCCATCACCAAGCTGTCACTGGCCGGATTTAAGAAGCCACCGCCTACCCGGTCAATGTCGCTGCCACCAGCGACCACCATCATTCAGGACGGCTCTTACCTTCAGGTCCTCAGCCTCAAGCTAAGTGAAGGGGTTTCCAAGGCGCTTGCCCAACCTGCCGGCTCCACTCCTGGTAATGAGTCCCTCAATGGGAGGCGTCCCATTCCAGCTGGCCGAGGACGCGCCTTCGGGTCACTAATTGCAACGTGAGTAATTCATTTCCGCTATGACGTTGTCATTTCTGACCCGCCTGCAGCGAGCTGAATGCATCCGTCGATAACCCACACCTCCATAAGGCTGTCTTGAGGTCGCTGCACCGCCCTCTGTCCGCTTTGTTGACTAATTTATCGAACACCCTACTGCAATTACTTTCCTCTCCCGATTTTCTCAACCCGCCTGCTCCAACAACTCAAGCGCCGAACCCTAACCCTACCCAGGCCCATGCGTTATCCCTTGCAACTTTCGCTGGCGAGTTGCTTGAAGTCTTTGATGAACTCGGATTAGGCCTGGAATCAGATTCACGAGGCGATAGATTAAAGCCTACCAGGGAGGCCCTGGTGTCCATCACCACGAGAGTTATCCATCCATTGGTTGCTGGGATCAAGACCGAGCTTACGTCGCTCGTTGAAGCACTTGAAGCGCCTGCTACGACAATAGTTCCCAAAACTGGTACATCGTTCTCAAAGGCAGTTACCACCCAACACCCTTCCATAGCTAGTCTTCAGGCTGTCGTACCAGTCTATGCGCGCGCCCTCACGCGCTACTTTGCCACTACTACCAACCAGTCCCACCTTGCCTCTTTGGAGATTTCTGTGATCTGGCGCGCGCTTGTGGCCATCTCCCACAGGATCCCTTCGCAATTATGTCCGCCGTCTCCACCGAATTTCGCACCCGCCGCCGGGAAGAAGGGTCGCGTTGCAGGCAATACGCCCCCAACCACCCCTCCGTCGACACGGTTTATCCTCAAACTCCCCCCATCTGGCCTTCCTCCAGCGCCCACTCTGCAGCCCTCTATGCCGCCTATTGTTGGTGACGCTCGTGCGGCGTGTGATCTACTTTCCTCACTACCCCGTCCCACCGCCGATAAAGAGAGCACACGTCTGGCACGAGAGGCTGTCGATGATGCGTGCGACGGACTTAAGGCTCTTCTGCGCCTCCTGGAGTCTGTGCAAACGATTACTACCCGTGACCCAGCAGAACTCGCGCGTCAACTGGGGGTCTCAAGCGCGGGTCTGCCAACGCTGATCGCCCTCCCTATTCTTTTGAACGCATATGTGTTCACAGACGAGAAGGGTGGTCCTCGGTCCGTCCCTTCGATCCTCGGTCTTCCGGAGGAGAGGTATCGCAAGGAGTGTCTCACCGGATTCGGTAGAGCGGAGGAGTGCACTGGGGCAGTTGGCCAGAGAGTACTTCATGTACTTTTGAGCCAGTCGGGACTTTCAACCGATCCTGCCGCCGAGGCGGTCGTCCGTTGGCTCACAGCTGAGATCACAACCGCCGACTCGTAGATTTCTTCCCAAGGTTACCAATTGTGCCACAGGTTGTCAGTCCTATTGGTTTTGTCCCCGTACCATTGAGGTTATGCAAATTTTCCCTTAGAATTCGGATGCATAGGTAACGGATTACTGCTCGTCCTGGGCTACCAAGTTTTTTCTCGCATTCTGTCGTCTTGCCTATATATTGAATTTGTGCTGCGTTTGTACTGGCCTACGTCGGTCATCTATTATACCGGGATGTATTGTCGCACCAGCCCTATTGTAGCGATTGATTTAGACTTTTTTTTGACTCTATGATCTAGTTGTGAAGAAAACGCCTGATCCGATGGTTATCTCGATTTGTCTACGTCCTTTCTAGGTCGCTGCCGAGTCGGCGGTTTGCTTCCTTCGAATCCGCGTCAAGGTGATGCACGAAGCTCGAGGTTCCGGTGGCCCGAGTTGGAGGCGGGACTTGTTAAATTGCGGCATGCCCTGGGAACCCAGGGACATCCGTCACGTACCAGTTTTGATCGCAGTCCTGGCGACGCAGAGAAGGGTCGAATCATTGCGGTGCTATGACACCATTTATTACACGCAAAGCAAAACGTCAGTTAGCCGACGTACTGTGTAACCTCTGCCGTACCCGTACAGTTTACAGTATCGCTCGAACGCCCTGCCTCAGGCTGATCGGTGGAAGTAGTGTCCTGACGCCACCAGTTCAAAAAACGTCCGAGTCGGGTGTGGAGAACATGTGGCGCCGGTCCGTCAGAAGAATACAGTACAATACAACAACAACCCCCCCACTTCCTCCTCCGGGTTCTTGAAGGGGGTCAGCACCGGCTCGCTAGACTTGTTCCCCTTTAAGGGTACCAGTCATCTTACTGTGGAAAGCGTGCTGATCGATCTTCTCTTCTCTCAGTTGATCAACAAACGTTTTCTTCACAAGATCCACCTCGTAAATCGAAGCTCCGTAGACGCCGGCACTAACTTAGAAAAAAGAAGGGAAACTCGATGATACCAGAGAACCATAAAACGTTTTACACCTCGCCCACCGCATGGCAATAACCGCCTGGCAAGAACTCTCTGGCTGAACGCCCCCCGCAGAGGCCCGATCTATCGTGCCCTCCTTCATCCAAGAGGGAGAGGCATCTCGCCCCGTCTATTGCACAACCATCCGCACTCACCCCTCTCCACCGACATCATCGCACGCACAAGGCAGGTGGCGCAGCCCTCTGCCGGTTCATCGAGGAGACCCAGGCCTGCATCAGACCAAGACGACGGGAGCCCCCCCCCACCAGAGGGCCACGGGTAGTGCACACGCGCACTAAGCCCTTCACCCCGACACGTCTTAGACGAAACCCTACACCCAGCCCTCACCTTAACTACATTGCTACACAACCCTACACCCTAGGCCAAACGATCGTGCGAGGCCGAGCGCGTCTTTGTATTGTGTATCCATATTGCGTTATAAAAGTGCAGATTTAAAAAAAAAACAAAACATAAACGTTTACTGTGACCTCGTTCTTGGCGCGTTGGTTCCGGCATGGGGCATCCTTCAAACGTACGAGCGGAACACAAGTATCCCTGCCTTTGGCCCATGGACCATGCGTCCGCGGTCCAGCTCTATATATAGTTCCAAACAAAAACACGTGCGCGCGAAGTGCTAAGCGGTCCCCAGGTCCCCATCGAGCTCAGGACCACCGCTGACCTGCAGCTCGTGCACGCTCTCGCACGCGACGGCCTTGAGCACGTTGGCGGGTCCCTCGGCGGTGAGCGCGTCGAGCTCCGCGGGGCTCTTGACGAGCAAGAGCCCGGCGAAACCGAGCGCGTTCACGCTCAGCGGCTCGTGCGAGACGGCGAGCGTGTGCGCCTCGCGCCGCCGCGGGAAGACGTACATGTGCGTCAGCGTCAGCACGACGTTGTACGAGGGCGTGCCGGCCGGGTAGTCCGTCGCGTGCCGCACCGTCGAGATGCACAGGTCGAGCAGGTCCACGAAGGCTTGGGCCAGTGCCGGCTCTAGCTCGGCGGGTGTGGCGGACGAGGGCAGCGCCAGTCGTCGGACGTGGTTTGCGAAGGGGAG